>JAKSZP010000223.1:0-137507 GCA_022478985.1 Massospora cicadina
TTGTAGCCTCCTCACACACCTCCCATCTGACAATTTACATGAAGAACTGATCACTGGATTGCTATCATATTGCTCTAACCCCACACTGCATTTTGTGGTTCCTATTAGAGCCACCAAACCCATGGGCCCTCACACCTTTTGACTATATGCCCTGACTTGACATAAATTACCATTTTGATTCCTCCTTATATTACAATCTCTTCTATTGATCAATCTTTCTTGGCCTGAGTGTATGGATGGTGCATCATCTGCCCCGCCTGTTTCAAACTAAACCATTTGGTATGGTGCTTCCCCTCTATCATGATTTCGCTGAATTCTCTTATCTCTGAAAATTCCACTCCATCAATTCCCCAGCATCATTGGAAGAAGAAAGCAATATAGCTCAATCTATCAAGGTTAACAATCAATCTCATCCCAATCAATTGAGTAAAAATTTTGATTGCGCAGAGAATAACTCACTATGATAGATTACAAGCCATTATGAAGCCTATAAATATCACCTCTTTTCAATAATAAAAATTAGGTTAAATTATAACCTGTTTTTTATTTGAATTTTTCTCTTTTTTCTGAGAATCCGCTCAGTGTAACTTCGAGAGTAAACCTGCCCCATTGGAAGTTTAAATCAAAACTTCCAGACTGGTGCTCACTATAGGGGCACTCTGAGTTACGCACCAGTGAAAACATCGATCACTACCATAGATTCTCATTTCTCACCTGAAGAAGCTCAAGACCAGTAGCAAGGCCGTATATTACAATGGGTTTGGTTAACTGAACCCAAAATCCAAAGATTACCCTCCACGTTGGAATTCCATGCCAACTTGGAATTTTATGTTCCTAACTTAAACTTTACCTCAGACTTTAAAATACCACCTGAAGTTTTACAAAGATTTAATCAATCAAAATCTTGAAGGTGCCTTAATCCCTGGAATCTATTATACCCAATCTTGATCTTATGCCATACCCTCTATTTTGTGGGAAGTGTTACAAACCTCCCAAATTCCAGGAATTGGCCCCAAGTAATACTTGCATCAGCTCATACACCCAACCTTATACCATTTATTACCTGTAGTGGGAATTCACCATCAAGGGATGCTCAATTTACTTGACAGATTTCAATCCTTGAATAATTTATGTTTCCAAATTTTTCAAGTCTGCCTCTGAGTTTAGCTGAGATAATCACAAGTCCATTATTAGTAATAGGACCCTTCTCAACGAAATTCATCAACAGCTTATTTAGTTTGATATTGGGATGTCATATTTTGTGGATGAGCAATTCACGAAGCAAGTTCAGGAGATTCAGAGAGAATGGAGAGAGGGTCTTTCCCAACTCTCATAGCGTAATCAATCAATGGAGGAGGAAGTTAGA
The DNA here is from genome assembly GCA_022478985.1 of Massospora cicadina. Taxonomy (NCBI): domain Eukaryota; kingdom Fungi; phylum Entomophthoromycota; class Entomophthoromycetes; order Entomophthorales; family Entomophthoraceae; genus Massospora; species Massospora cicadina. The sequence goes on from JAKSZP010000223.1 coordinate 1,367, forward strand.
ACCCATCTCAAAAATTGGAGCAGCTGTACTCATGAATTCAATTCTGGGTCAACAAGGTAGAGAAAACCACTGGAGCTATTGGTCCCCTGGGGGTTGAAGGACCACGTGGACCTCCTGGTGCTGATGGACCTCAGGGACCCCCTGGGAATGTAGGGCCTCATCGACCTCCAGGCGTGGAAAGACCTTGGGGGGTCTCCAGGTGCTGATGGGCATTCAGGATCCCTTCAACAAATTGACTCTCATTTGAGTATAATGGATCGCTTGCTAGAACAATTCTATAAATTAGCCAAGGAGTGTAACTTAACTACCAATGGGGTACCAATTGATCCCCTCTTGTTACTTCAGTCTTTATCCAATAAGTTGATCAATTTGGGTAAATGGGCAAAGGACACTGATATTATGCACCATGCTTGTGAATCTAAAGTAGAAATGCTCCAAGCGAATATTGATACGCTGATACTCAAGTATAATGCCCAGCAGGAACGGATTTTTGAGCTATCTTGCCAATTAGATGAGAAAGTGGGGCTTGCTGATTTGAACCAACGGAAAAGTGAATTTGTACCGAAGCTTCTGGTCCTTATTTTCAATTTTCTTCTCAAGAAGCAAACTCCAATTCTTATGTTTCCACTCAATCAGAACAACCTGGAGTTCATGTTTTGACCACTAATGCCACCATGAGTTTCAACCCAGTAGAAAAGGACAAGTACTCCCCGGGGAAGGTAGTATTATCTCTTTCCTCTATCTTTATGAAAAGAAGCTAAGTGAGGCCATGGATCACCAAAAGATAAATTATTTGCCAAATTGCTTTACTCGTTTGTCTCAGGGTATCATGGTACCCCACTTGATGACTTGCTCTACCTGGTCTCAGGTGAAGGAAGCGCTGATCAATGCATTTGGGAGTGATCAAACACTAACCTCTTAAAAACAGGCTTTTATGGGTATACAGCCCCACTGAAACGAATCCATCAAAGATTTTGATCATTGGTTCTATTGGGAAGCTCAGACTCTAGTGGCTTGTGGTCAGTTAAATTTGGATGATGCAATTATGGCACTATGTCAGCTTTCTCTTCCATAACGCAAATGAAAGTTTATTTAATCAGTGTAAAAAAGAATTTATGAAGTATCTTGGACATTAAGGAGGCCTTAGTGGAATTGCTTCCTTAATTCTCTGAAAAACCCCGAGTTTATGAGTCTCCTAGACCTAGTTGCCCCAAAGTTTATGCTATACCTGAAAATACTGGGGCGATCCAGTGTAACTATTGTCATTAATATTTTCATACTGAGGATCGTTGTTTCAAAAAGGAAGCGGATGAGAAGAATAAAAGGGATAAGCCAATAAGATTCTCCATCTCAATAATGATATGAGTGCGCAGCAAGAACATCAAAGCCCTGTCAAGTATAATAAAGACAAACATTCTACTTATTCCTTGCCCTCCTTGTTGGCTTTATCCTCTCAGTTCAGAAGCACCATTACCCATATTGACTTCCAAGTGAATCAAGTCAATGTCAAAGCTATCATAGATACAAGATCTCCAGTGAATGTTGTTTCATCAAAATTTATTAAGCGGATCAAATTAACTCCCAATATTTCTCACTTTAAAGAATATGACATGGCTGGACCTCAGAGTACTTAATCAGTTGGAGCTTTTTCGTCCCTTCCTCTAAAAATTTGGAAATTAACTTTTACAATCCCTGCCATTTTACTCAATAACTTGAATTATGATCTACTTTTGGGGACCTAATTTCTATGAGAATCAATGGAAATATCAATTACCCCAATTCATCATTGTCTCTCTTGGGGTATAGAGTTCCCTTACTTTTATCTGATCATGCTTATACCTGACGTAGGTTATGTCTGCTAGAAGAAACCAAAAGTTCTTATTCACTTCAATATCACGTTGGAGATTCTCACGTAAAATTACCTCCTACATCGGCTGATATTAAATAATGGATGCCTTTTATTCTCCCCCATAAACTTAGTTATTATGCCAAAAGCACAGGTAATTGTTAACACTTCTTTTCATTTTTTGATTCCCAAAGGACATTTGTTACAAGTTCAAGGCATTTTCAACCCTTCTGCTAAAGAACTCGTGCTTTATCCTGGAGTATTGGATTATGCTTATTACGGATCATTATCTGTCTTATTAATGAACCTTACCAATGAGCCATATTTGGTAGATCAAGAGCATCCAATTGCTTATGTCAAGTTACTGCCCTTATCTTGGATTTATGATGTTAAACCCTTTGGAAGTCTACAAGATTTTGGGTTGAGTAAAGTGATCAGGAAATCCTTAATGTGGGTCCTGCTATCAGGAAACACCTCTCTAGTGAACAGGAGAACAAGTGCTCTAATTGTTAGATGAATATTCCGACATTTTTGCTAAGCATAATTATGATTTTGGGAAGATGAAAGGAGTGATGCACTCTGTTAAAATTGGCGATCACCTTCCTGTTTGTGAAAATCCCTACCATAAGTCTAAAGTTGAAGAAGTCCAGGTTACTAAGAAGCTGCATCAAATGTTGGAGGATGGATTGTTAAAACCCTCCAATAGTCCTTGGGATCTCCATTTTTATTGGTTAAGAAGAAAGATAATTCCCACCAAGTTGTTATGTATTATCGCAGACTGAATGCTATTACTTGATGGAGATTGTTATCCCTTACCTAAAATCAATGATTCCCTTAAGTTGTTGGCTGGATCCACCTATCTTTCGGCCATGGACTTAGCCAGCGGATACTGGCAAATTGAGTTATCACAGAAGACCGTGCCAAGTGTGCCCTGATATCAAGTGAAGGTTTGTTTGAACTAACTCATATGCCTCAAGGACTAAGCAATGCCCCAGCAACTTTCCAAAGGGCCATGGACAGTATGCTACGGGATCTAAAGCTTATTTCTTTTCTGGTATATCTTGATGATATTAACATGTTTTCCAAAACTTTTACTGAGCACTTGGACCATCTAAAAGAAGTTTTCATACGAATTTGGAGCTCTTAAGACTCAAATCATCCAAATGTTCATTCTTTCAAAACGAAATGGACTTTTTAGGACACCAGGTTTCCGCTAAAGGGATTCAACCCCTCTCAGACAAAATTCAAGCCATCCAACAAATGCCTCCTCCCACCTCTCTTTGGGGTATTCAAGTCTTTCTCAGCATAGTTGGGTATTACTGGCAGTTTATACCCAACTTTGCTGATATGACTGAACCCTTATTTCACCTGTTGCAGAAAGAAGTGCCCTTTGAGTGGGGATCAGCTCAAGAACAGTCATTCAATTCTCTGCGTAAACCTTGATCAAGGCACCTGTTCTAGTTCTTCCCCAATTTGACAAGCCTTTCTTTTTACATACTGATGCAAACAATGTCGCTATTGGGTCTATCTTATACCAGTGTGATGAAGAGAAGAATTATCATCCTGTTGCTTTCTATAGCAAAACTTTGTCAAAGGCTGAACGGTTTTATAGTGTTACTGAATAGGAGTGATTGGCTTTAATTCTAGCAATCAAGCACTTCTGTATCTTCTTATATGGTAACCATTTCACTGTTATTACTGACCATTCTTCTTTAAAATGGTTACAGAACATGAAGGATTCTGACAGAAGGTTGCCTGTTGGGCTTTAAGGTTGCAAAATTACGATTTCTCCATTGTTCATTACTCAGGTACTCAACATCAAAATGCTGATGGGCTGTCCCGATTACCTAGCTGACCTTGGAACTAGAAAAAGAAGAACGCTTATATAATCTTATTGGACGACCTGAGTTGTGGGATCAAGAAACTGAAGAGGATCGAGCCTTTCTAAAATCAATTACCAAAGATACTATGATTTGGGATGGAGCTTTGTATAAGAAAGTCAAATCCAAGTTGTTGCCCTTTCTGCACCCCAACTCTAGATTTCAGGCTGTAATGGAAGGTCATGAACAAGTCAGTCATAGCGGCTTAAAGAAGACTTAAGAATGGTTGAAGACTCGATACTATTGGAACAACATGACTGGATTCATCTGAGAGACCCTTGACTCATGTCTTATTTGTAAACGCCATTGAACTACTAACTTTACTTTTCAACATCAAATTATGCCTCCTACTAAAGCATTTGAGGTGGTTAGCATTGACGTTGTATGTCCTTTTCCTTGGGGATTGCATGGACATCAGTATATCATTGTCTGTCGACCATTTAACTTCATTGGGTTGATGCCATTTCCATTGCTACACCCTCAGCTAAGACTACAGCGCTATTCCTATACCAGCATATCATTTCTCAACATGGGTGTCCCAAGGTTCTTATGTCAGATAATGGGATTACTTCACCTCACAACTTATACAGGAGTTATCTAAATTATTTAACACTGCTCAGCGATTCGTTGTCCCATATAATCCATCTACAAACGGGGCCATTGAACATGTTAATGTAACCCTAGTCTTGATTCTATGGAAAATGGCCTTTACTGACCCAACTCGGTGGAATTTTTATTTGCCTAGTGCCTTATTTGCTTATCAGATAAGCTATCATTGTATTATCAAGATGTCACCTTTTAAGTGCATATATGGGCGGCATCCTTCAGTCCCTTCTAGTGTTCAGACAATCCTTGAGGAAAGCATTCCAAAAAATTCTGATTTAATTATGAGGAATCTGGCTGATGAGATTATTCATCTTTAAGCTCAAGCAATGAAATCAATTTGAAACAACCACTCAAAAAAGAGGCTCAAAAAAGCAATTAACACAAGCCTGTCTTACCTGAATATCAGATTGGGATTACGTTATGTACTATCATTTTCTGCCTGGTGGGCAAACTGAAAAGTTAGGAACTGATTGGTCTGGTCCCTATTGAGTTATATTTTGAAAAGGATTAGAGTAATTGATTGTTCATTTTGATACCAGTATAGTGGTAAATAGTATTAATCCTAGATTTTTAAGAAGTCACCCACCACTACAATTGAATCTTGAGGGGGAAGATTCAGAATTTTGCCAAATTCTCTTATCTCTGAAAATTCCACTCCATCAATTCCCCTAGCATCATTGGAAGGAGAGAGCAATATATTTCAATCTATCAAGGTTAATGATCAATCTAATCTTAATCAATTGATTGAAGATTTGATTGCGCAGAGATTAATTTGCTCTGATAGATTATGAGCAGGTATGAAGCCTTTAGATATACCCTCTTTTTGATAACTAAAAGAGGTCAAATTATAACCTGTATTTTCATTTTAATTTATCACTTTTTTGAGAATTCACTCAGTGTAACTTCGAGAAAAAACCTTCCCCATTGGAAGTGTAATTCAAACTTCCAGACCCTCTACTTCCTGAGCTTAGCCCCCACATCTAATTACTCTCATGATGATCCTATCACTGACCAACTACTTACTTCAAATGAGGCAAAATCCTCCCTCCTTGTCCCCCTCAATCTGGTAATTGCAGCTGTTCCTCCTAAAACCAATTAGGAGCACTAGCACAAAGATTTCTTACCTGAACCAGCCAATAAGGGGTCATATTGGACCCATAATTCGAAAAAGCACGCCCAGCCCAGCCCAACCATTTGCTGAAAGCCCAATAATCTTCAACCAAAATTTTTGAAATTATTTGGAGAAAGTTGATTTTTGGAAATCCCATCATGACTCAGTCAAGGCCCCTGGCTATAAATATACCCAATGCCAAGTATGCAGACCAGTTCCTGCCTCAACATTATGCACCTCACCCTGATGCTGACCTGTTCCAGATTGGCCATATACTATCTGAGGAGGAGTTTGCCTCCCTTTAACGTTGCCCCTCCAAAAAGCTTTTGTGAGATCAGTTCAGTATTGGTTAAGGGTCTCCCCCCTCCTACCTCTCACGATTATGCACCCAGTACACAATAAAGAGCACCTCCACTTACACCAGGTGACTAGTAAAGCTGTGCAAAAATTGCAGTGTTTGCAAAGTGGGCTGAAGGCCCAAATCACCAACTCCAATGGTAACTTTTACAAACCTCCCCTAAAATCCGCCTTGAGGATAAGAAGCCATTACTGATTATATTCGCAACCTCTTCATTGCAAAAATTAATTTGCAAGAACCACACAACGACATCATCTCCATTTCCATAATGTGCCCATGCCTGTGATCTCATCTTAGTGCCAATCCCTGGCCACCCCAGATGAGGATAAAGAGCCTCCTGATTCCATTCACCCTCCACTATGGGCAAACAGAAGATTACTGCTTCAAACTTGGTTGGAGTATTTTAGTTATGTTCTTGGTGTTATTTTATGATTTTATTCATCTTGTTTTGACTTTTTTTTTGCTCTTTTGAGCTCCAGTAATGGTTATCACCTAGTTAGCTTACAAGAATTTATAAAAGTTTTACTTGGTGGTTAGAAACTTTAATTTTATTCCTTTAGTATAGTAATTGTAAATTCAAAAAGCTTTAAAATAGGTTTCAAACTATATAAAAAATTTTTATACCAATTATATTTACTTTTCCATACAAGAAAAGTTTGTGTTTTTTAACAAATTGCAATTTCTAAACTCAGACATTTTTCTTACCCTCATATTATGTGCGCTTGAGATTTATAGGGGTTAAGTGGAGGGTAAAACTACATTATGTTGATTCCCAGGCATACCTTGCTCATAATGTAATTACAAAAACCGATTATTATCAATGACCTTGTATAGATTCTTAAACTTTTGTTTTCTTTATGTAATTCCTAACTTGGTGTTTCTTGGACGTATTTTGGTGCCTAATAACAGGAATTATGCCACTATCCGTGGCAGCCATGTCTTGTAAGTTATCTTATATCCTCGCATCACCAATATTTTTCTATTAATATTCATTAAAAAGTAATACTTATCATTTATACAAATTATTAAAATATTCATAAGCTTAAAAAGTGGCCTCTACATGTACCTAAATTTATATTTTTTTGTTTAATTCTTGTTTAACTTGAAAAATATTAAAGCTTCTATGGTTTGTTTACAAAAAAATAAGGTAACTCTATCTATAAATTATATATATATAACTATCTATATTATTTTACAGTGATATATTCTCCACATATTGTTTAATAAAGATAACAAGTTTTATACAATATTTCCAAATTTAACTATTTTATTTATGTTTTTATTAAAAAGAGAGCTTGAGCAAGCTACAATAGCTTCATTGTAATCTTAGAAGCATTACAGTTGACTATTATTATAAAGACACTAATATGTCAATGCACCCTAGTAACAGAGTTATTTAAGCTTGTCTCATGTATAACATAGAACACTTATATAAATCTTTTGATACACAAATAATTGTTATACTTACAATATATAACAAAAAAGGAATTTTTTGCCAATAAAACCTATACTTCTTTCTTTATTGTTATTATCATAATACAATACATTATAAAGAGTTTACAGAAAATGCATAAATTCTTAAAAAAGGGAGAAACACTTAATGCCCCTTATAGATCTCAGAGGGCCTTGCTATGGTTATTACATAAAAATGGTTGATCTACATGTCATGCACTATCTTAATATCTCCTTTCTTTGATAACTCAAAGTTCTTATGCACATTAAACTGGAGTTTCTTACAAGAAGTGGAATTCAAACCTTCACAAGAGCAAAACACTTATTGATCCCTTCCTTGCTCAAAAGCATTTTTTGTCAAACTCATTTTCATTTTCTAAAGTTTCTTCACCAAAAACCTGCTTTAAAGGTCTTTGTCACCATTAATTGTAATATAAAATGTTGAGAAATATCATCCTTATTCTGAAGGAGAGTCAGATATCTGATGTATCCATTATGCAAAACAAAAAAATTAATTTTTATCAGCTAAATACTATTCTGACAACTGTTAAAGTTAAAAGAATAAAGGAAGATCTATATAAAATATGTTAGTAATTATTTTAGTACTAAAGAACTATCAGTAATATATTTAGGATAGGAGCGTTCCATTCTTGGAGCTGAGACTAGATCAAGAGGTGAGCAAATTATGGGAAAAGTCCATATTTAGATCTGGGTGTAGTTTGAGATTCACCTTACCACGTAAAGTTTGAGATCAGAATCTTAATGCTCATAGTAATACTTAAGATGGGATTTTCACATGTGCCAGTTGAGCGGTATCAAGAAACAATATTGGAGTATCAAATAACAGATAATGATGTTCACAATATGGCGCGAGTTTATAGTGTGGATAGAGAGATCTAGGATATGGTCTTGTTCCCCACATTGATACAATAATAATATTAATATTATTCGAGGTGGGTCGACCTTGGGACAAATATACCACACCGAGAAAGTTTTCTAGCCAGTACAGGTTTCGAACTCAAAACCTGCACTAGGGGTGGAAGCAGTTTTACCCGCTCGGCTAACCACCCTTCACATTGATACAATAATAAACTATGGGATAATCGCCTTATATTACCAGTTTTTAGGCCTCTATGTAGGATTTATCCTGAATTTTTTGTCTCACACTTCCATCATATATATAAATGTAATCACTTAGGTAAAAATTATTTTAGTATAAAATAAAAAAGTGGGCTTTATCTTATGATTTTTCAATCAATTTTTTTAATAGTTATACTTTGGGTTTAATTATAATAACAGGTACATTGAAAACTCTAGATCAGGACTATACCCCACTCAGCTTTATGTTACACTTTGATCTTGGATTCTTGTTTATTTTTTTAATACCTTATAGATTTATTTGAGGTATGCTGACCAGGGGACAGACAGTACTGATCACAACACTCAAAATGGCAAAACAAACTACTAACCAGGTGGGAAGCAGAAACTGCTTAACCCACCATGGCAGAGGGTGAGGAGGGGTCAGGGGGTTGGTTTTCAGAAAGACCCACCTCGATCAAGGGGTGTTGGTTACAGTACCAGATCAGAGCAGAGAGCCAGGGCATTGGGGCATCTGCATAGTGGGGGCTGAGGTCAGCGTAGTAGGAGTTTTCCACTTCTGCATCAAGATAATGATGGGAAAGTGTTTCAAAAAAAGCTGCGAGGAGAACTTCAGCTTCTTTGTGGGCTTCAGGAAGTTGGGTGAAAAGGGAGATACTGTGGCAGGTGATTTTGGCTGAGGGGTTGAATGAAGCAAGCGTTGCGACATTCATAACAGCAATTTCAGCATCATCAAATAGTTTTGAGATGTCACTGCAGGGAGATTCAGGGAAGTCGGGGGGGAAGAAGATGGTGGGCAGGCCATGCTGGAGCTGAGCCACTGACTGGGCCACCGCGGTGCGTAGTTTTGGGCAATGAGGAGAGGCCACCGCAGCTAAGGTGAGCTGGTGGTCACTTTGGAAGGGGGCTGTATTGGGTAGAGGAGCGAAATGGCGAGGGGTAGGGGTTTCATCGAAGTCAGGAAGGAAAAATTCTGCCCGACCATAATCGCCATGGCAGAGAGGTTGACCTGTATGCTTACTAATGAGGATATTACCTGATTTGTCAGTTTCAGCCAATAGATCCCATGGATTTTGGTTCACTGGAATAGTGGCATTTAAATTTGAGTGGGTAGGATTGGGCGAATGGGCAGCTGCTTGGGTGTGAATATTGGTCCAAGCATTGCTCTGATTGGCTGGCTTAGATTTAGGTGGGAGAGTGAGGATGGAGGTTTTGGGTGGGGCTGATTTTCCATGTTGGCCCACTGAACGAGATTGGAGGGTGGAGGGGGCAGCAAAGTGCCCCATACTGAACCTCCAGAGGGGGCTCAGAAGTTGCATCAGCGGATTTGGCCTTAGGGCATGCTCTTTTTGCATGGTCGATGCCAAAGCAGAGGGAACAAATCTGCCTACCATTATTGACCTGAGCCCAAAGAAATGATCTGGCGCTGCAGCCACACTAGCGCGGGGTGGGATTTGTTGGGCTATGGTAGGGTGTGTGGTATGATGGTGGCTGTTGCACGAGGAGCAGCAAGGCGTTCTGCACCAGATGGAATGGCAAAGATGAGGTTGGGCTGAGTGCCATAAGCCATGAGCCCCGCGACCAACTGGTCATACAAAACCTGGGGGCGGAAGGTGGGATGGGAGATTTGCAAAGGATACCACTAGCGTGGTGTCTGAAGGGAGGCGAGTACGGGTTGTGGGAATGGGGGTTTTTTTATAAATTAGAGGAGTTTGTGCTGCCGCTTCAGCATCCTCCTCATATTGGAACCCAACGTCAAAGTAGCCCTTAAAAGGGCGGAAGTCTATAAAGCCAGCTGGCGCAAAGGCTGTAGTGGCTAGATCAATAATTGCCTTATCAGCATATGGGAACAAACGCCCATAGTCCACTCTGAGGCAATAGCGGATAGCAGAGCGAGGGAGGGCGAGAGGATGGGGGCGAGAAGGGTGGACGCGCGCCAGGTGGAGCGCTAAGTCCCGTGGGGGGACAAAATGGTTGGAAGCAGTGGGCGGGCTGTTTGAACCCATCTGAACGCGCTTGCCTGCAGGGCGGAAAACGCTAGGTGGGGGTGCACTGCTACCCCACACTGGGGTGGCAGGCGGCAGAGCCAAGGACATCAAAGAATAGGTTTTTGGGCAGATGGCTGTAGATAAATAAACTTAAATTTAAAATCGCTCAAAAGTGACTTTGAGCGGTTAAAGAGACCCTCCTTTTTGGATTCTTGTTTATTGGGTTCCAGGAACGCCAGATTTGGAGATTCTTGATTCCTTGGATAATTAAAACCATCTTTTGCGTTATGATGTCCTACTAACAAGAGAATGTAGATAAAAATATGAAGCTAAAAAGATTGAATACTTAAGAAATTTTATAGCTTTTGAAATGCTCAAAATTACTAATATTTATGGTTATTATACATCAGTAAAATTGTTTAGGTTCTCCATTATAAGGATATTATTGGTCCTTCTGGTTCAAGGGCTGAACAATGGCTTTTTCTGCTTTCAACCCTTGATGCCTTTTGACCCATTTTTAATTAATCTTGCTGATCTAGTTGCTGATTATCAGTAAGCTGAATTAGTGGTAAGTCATAGTGTGTTATAAAGCTATTGACATCTTATAATTATTTTAGATTTATCTCACTCTTTGTTTCCCTCTGTCAAAGTTTTGTAAGTAAAAATCTGATTGATGTAGTTATATTCAGTGTAAACTAATTTTGGATTGGGAATTTCAATTTGTTTCCCATCTTGAACTCTGACAGTGCCCCTCAAGTTTCTGTTGTAGGGGGCATAACCACAAAAGATACCACAGACTTGATTATACATAGTCCACGGATAATATCTGCTATTTTTTCTCAGATAATGTTTTTGTATAGACGGATAAGGTCTTACTTAGGAAACATCAAGGATATCTGGTATGACTCTCTATATAATGATGTTAAAATAGTACAAGATTTTTATCTAAAAGTTCATATTAGCAGGTCTATAAAGAAAATTGTTATAAATATATACTTGTAGTTAAGATAATTCCTCTGATTTAAATTTCCTACAACAAAATAATTTAACCAGCCATTGCTCACATAATCAATTCAGCATACTCTGGTGTGGATGCTTCAAGGAAGGGACTAGACACTAAGAAATTAGGTTCTCTACTGACAAGGGAATAAAACCTTTTTATCACCCATTGATAATTTATTTTATAAACTTTTGGAATCCACGGCATTATTAATATCAGTGGTTGTATCAGTTGTATTTCAAGTTAGAATAATAGATACTAAGGTCCTATTCATTTGTCAAATTCCATTGGAAACGTTGTAGGGGGCGTTAAACTTTTAGCCAGTGATAAATAATGAGGTTAGTTTCCTGCACTGCCTGAGAAATAAAAGTTAAGCCAATTATCTGAGAGCAGGCTCTTGAGGCTTCTATACTGGGTGAGAGCAGAAAAAAAGAAGAAAAAGGCAGAAGTATTTGCTGTGGATGCAGGTAATTATATTGCTAAAACATTTAGTTAAGTGGTTTTTTATAGGATGATGTATAGTATCCATAAAGGCCAGTGACAATGGTCAAAGTATGTCAACACTTTCAACACTAAATAAACCTTAGTGGATCAACTTCCTGGAGCTAATATTGTTGCAATCCTGGAAGTTTAGACGCTCGTGGTGCATATTGCACAGGATTTAACAATTCAGCAGGGGTAGAAGTATTGAACCTCTTGACTGCTGTTATATATTTGGGGGATTTTTACACCATTTATCTTTAAATAAATAAAATTTACAAATACTAAGAAATGGATTTTATAAGTATTTTATTAAGTGTAACAGGGGTGTCAAATTGTTTCCCTCTTTATATCTCACTGCTTAGTATTTAAATTTTATCAAGGCTTGAAGTGAGAGAGGCGCGAGATTCAGAATAGGCTGCATATATCCAAGTTAGGGAATATGAGGTTTCAACCTTTTAGAGCTCTCAAGACTTGCCTTGCTTCATTTGGATGGCCAATGCTGGGTCAATAGCAAGTAGGATAAATCTGTGAGGCAAGGATTTCAAATCCAAACCAATAAAAGCAGGGAATATATATGACCTTGCAGGACACCCTCCAAGTCTATATAAAGGGGTGGTCTCCACTTAGGTGTTTAAACTAAACAGTGGATGGGATGGAGAGGAACCTTGGAATGACTCCACTGATTCTACAACAGGTTTGTCGCAACCCTACTACCTATGACAGGGCTTTTTGCTCGGTGAGTGGGGCTAGAAGCATTTTTCTTTGATTTGAGGATTCCACTGAAAATCGCCCCAGGGTTTTTGTGGAAATTTAGCTGTACTTACCCTTAAAACACCCTTCTCACAAGATCAAACATGTAGTTGTTTGACAAATATCTTGGACATAGATGGACTTGATCTTTTAAAAGTTAGGAATGCCTCTTATACATTGTTAAATTTTTTTAACCTGGTCAATAACAGCATTTCTTAACAACTATACGCTTTTTTCACGGAATACAGTCCTCTTAGGAGATTTCAACACAACCATAAGTCGCGTCCGTGACTCTTACCCCCTGCAGCAAAGGAACGCCTGGGATCAAGTCGCCTCCAGGATTTCCTTCGCCTGAGTGGCTTTATAGATGCGCTTCCACCCTCCGCGTCTGGCCTAGGTTGCATGACTAGGATCCAGTATGATGGAGGAGCTTTCCAGTCAGCGTCACGCATAGATATGGCACTGATTGGCCCCTGCTAATTGGCCGCGTCTCCTCTCCCATCTCTCGTGACAACCATCTGAGTGATCACAGGTCACTCACCGTTGTCCTCACCACCACACTTAGACCGTCGCGTAGGTTCTGGCCTAGGGTTGCCCCAGCTCTTCTCAACAACCCCTTCACTAAGGAGAAGCTGTCTATGACCATCCGGGAGACTCTCACCTCCCCCCACCCCACCTGCTTGACCACAAGGCTAGATGGGCGGTGACCAAGGAGGGCATCACCCGCGTTGCTTACAACTGTGCCAAAGCCCAGATGACTGCAGCTCGCGCCAGAGTCAAAAGGGCGGAAGCCAGAATCAGACATCTAGAGCGAAACTGCCAGCCTTCGCCCTCTCCCAGATGGTTGGAAGACTGGGAAGCGGCGCAGGAAGCACTCCGCTTGGAGCTCACACTGCAGGAAGAACGGGCAGCAAACTTTACAACATCTCGTTACTATGCTCAATGGGAACGCCCCACCCGCTTCTTCTTTCAGAAACAGAAAGCCCGGTCAACAGCGCAGGATATTACTGCACTGAAGATTGGCACTACAACCACTTCAGATAAGGAGGGAATCACGCAGGAACTACACCGCTTCTACTCCAGCCTCTTCCATGCCACCCAGGTGGACCCATCGGACATCCAAGACTTCCTGTGGCGGGCTCCAGAGCCGCCCATTGACCCACGGGCTGATGAGGCTCTACTGGCGCCTATTTCCATCCAGGAGGTGATGGAAACCCTTCTGAAATCCCCACGGCTTAAAGCCCCAGGCCCAGACGGAATACCCTTTGAGGTGTACCTTCTGGAACCTGCAGTGATAGCCAGAACCCTCCGCGACCTCTTCGCTGCACTCTTGGTGAATGGCGAGGTCCTCCCCGACTCCAGAGGCTCAATCACGACCCTCATTCACAAGAAGTCAGACCGTGAGAACCTGGCGAACTGGCGCCCCATAGCGTTGATCAACGCAGACCACAAGCTCTTCACGAAGCTTCTGGCCAACCGCATCATCAAATGGGTGTCACCTCGCCTCTCCCCATCCCAGTACGGTTTTGTTCCGGAGAGGTCGTTATGGGACAACTATAATGACCTTCACGTGACTTTGACTGCTAACTCTCGTAAGGTGAATGGCTTTGTGGCTCTTCTGGATATGGAGAAAGCATATGATCGGGTAGCCTTGAAGTATATTGATGCTTCCCTGGCCCGCTTCCATCTCCCACCCGCAGCTAGGCGCTGGATATCAGCGCTCTATGACCAGCTCCACACCAGAGTCCTGGCGCCAATGGGTTTTACAGTGGCAGTACCAGTTGGACAAGGTCTCCGGCAAGGGGACCCCCTGAGCCCTATCCTTTTTAACATCACCCTTGACCCCCTCTTGGCCTCCTTACAGGACAAGCTAACAGGGATTCTGGTCCCAGGTAAAGCCCCCACACGCACCATGGCATTTGCAGATGACACTTCCATTGCATTTGGCTGCCCTGGGGATGTTGCCCTCGCTGCTGTGACCATTGAGAGGTACACCAAGGCGTCCAACGCCATGGTCAACACCTCCAAGACAACAGTTGTACAGGTCGGCTCCCCCGCCTTCCCCCACCATTTGGTATTGAACCTGAGCGCGGTACCTTCCGTCACCTGGGCGTTCTCACCAACCAACAAGGAGTTGCGCTAAAAGACAATGAGGACTTGCTCCTTGCAGCAGTTAACTCCAGGATTGCCAGATGGAACCGGCGGCACATCACCCCCCAGGGTCGAGCTCTGATGGCCAATGTGTTCCTCCTCTCCAAAGTCTGGTTCCTAGCGCACGTCTGCCCATTCACAGATGCCTTTTATACGCGGCTCAATGTACTCCTCCGCTGTTGGATCTGGGGCTCAAACCATCCACCAATGGCCCTCTCAACCATTGCCCAACCCTGCAATGAAGGGGGCCTAGGGCTTCTGGACACGCGATCCCACACCACCACAATCTTCCTGAAGTTCCTATGGCCGATTGTCTGCTGGGACGCGACCCCCATGCCCCAATGCGAGCCCGCCCTCCGCCAGTCAGTGTCAGCAGCTCTGGGTCTTCCTAGAGCATCTCTGACCTCATTAGGGGAGTGGCTCACAAACCACCCAGGCCATCGCCTAAAACTATCCTCATCCCCCTACTGGAACCAGGCTCTCCTTGCCCTGAAACGAGTAGGCGCGCGGATCCACCATGCCTTCCCATACAGAAGGGAAGGCGCTGGCCTCAGCCCACGTCGCCATGCAATTGTGCACAATGGACAAGTTGTCACAACTCGCCTCAACCCCCAAGATCGTCCTCCCATCCGCCCAAGACTCCTTGAGCTCCTCCCTCCCTCCGTGAGATTTGACCTTAAGGAATTGTGGAAGGACGTCTATCACCCCATCCTTTCAGCAAAGGTGTCCAACACCTTATGGAGAGTGCTCCACTGCTCATACAGGACAGGGGACCAGACTGGCCCTACCTTCCAGCACCAAAGCTGCCCCCGCTGTGTGGAGCCTATTGACTCCCAGCTCCATCGTTTTTTCACCTGTCCAGGTGTCGCCGCATTTTGGCCAAAGGCCCGCGCGCTCCTCCATGCTCAGCCCTAGTCTGGACACCCTGTGCAAGACCTCATGTTTGAGCAGACATTGCCTGGTTGCCACTGACCCCTCCGTGTCCTCGCCTATGCCACAGCCATCTGGACCATCCATAACTCCTTCCTTCGTGCTGCCTTTGACCAGCAGGTGTGGACCCTTCCACACATGATCACCCACTTTCAGGTACACTTTGAGATGGCCCTGAAGTTCTGCACTATGTCGCCAACCCTCCCCCGCTCAGTTGTCACTGCAGCACGGCTCTGGCGCGCAAACCCCCTCCCTTTCTCGATGCCTCCTCCTCCCTTCCCTCGCCTCAGGCTCTTAGGAGCCCAGGCGTAATTCAATAAACATCGATGAATCCCCCCTTGGGTTGGGACCATCTAGTACTAAAAAAATATATATACGCTTTTTTCACTGCTTTATGACTAACACTTGATTGCCCTTATAATATGACTTGATCTACGAGGAGGGGTGAGCATATGAAAAGCTCTCCCTTTACTAATTTATAAAACAATATTTCCTGTTGTTGGGTGTTTATATCCATCTTATAAAAGTTCAGCTTGGGATCACCAGGGCCTCGAGTTCCCACATATCTCAGTGGCTTATTGACTATATATAGAATTTCCTTGGGGATCAGCACTGCCAGAACGGATATATGTGACAACTCATCAGCTATTACTTTTTTGCTTGTATCAAAGTTTATTTATTGTATTGTTGTGATTTGGTCTGAACAACCATTCCACTATTTTATTTCTTTAATAAAATACTTTAGACTAAGAAGTAAATTTTGAAGGCCTTGACGCTGAGATGATATGTCAAATTAAGTTATGGCAGATTGCTTTGACATCACTGTCAATCCATCATATTAAGTTACAACGGATTACCTTGCCCATGTACCCACACTTTTATATGTAGCAAATTAACTACCAAGGGTCAAATTCTTACCAGCCTGCCGTCAGTTTCCCCTGAACCACTTTCAATCAATTTATGAGGCTTTACTGCGTTGTAAAATCATATTACTTTTTATTTCTTTATTTTTTAGGCCTGCTGGCGTAAAAACATTTGTCAAGGGGTTTTTCCCAAAGAATCCAATACAATGATTTTTATCATTATCTAGAATAACTATGCGCTGCTTGGTACTCTACCATGTTGTTTTATTATTATGGAAATGGAAACTTTTAGGGGTACTTTTTTAACTAGTTTGCTTAAGCTATTAAATAATGATCTTTTGATGATAAAGTCTTTATCATTTTATTGTAGGTCTACTGTCTTCATACAGTCCCCTTATTTGCTTATACAAAGGTACTGACCTGTGAATTTGTAACTCAAGCCTTCGTGCTGATTAAAACATTTGGTGCTCACTATAGGGGCCACTTTTGGTAACCTGCCTTCTATTAGGTAATCTTTAAAATGACATTCTCTAATGATGACTACTAAAACAACCACTCATATTATCCTTAGGATGAACCCTTTATGGGGGAGGTTTGTCAAATGTTAGTATCATGGCCCAATTTGCTAAAGCGTTATTTCAAGGTGCATTACAAGAGGAAGCAGTTCCCGCTGTCATTAAAATATATCAAGGGTAGAAAGCTTTGTAATCCTGGTCCAATCTCATGGGCAGAAAAACGAAATTTGAATTCTCAGTTGATTAAGTCTATCCAGATGCAGTAGAAGGCTAAACAGAAATTTATGGAGGGATGGCAACACTTTAAAAGCATAATAAAGCAATTCTAGCGGTATTTTAAGCGCAGTATGTTTAATCCTAGACCAGCGCATAGACAAGCTAATTCATTGGACTATTAAAACTGATGATTCTATAGAGATTGTTTGACCACTGTGCCTAATGTATTAATGGCTGTGTTTTTATAGGCTGCTACCAACAGCCCTGCCACAGTGGCCTCCATTTCCATTAATTCTGACCTGCAAGTTAATTTGGCGCCTTTTCCCTCAGTTAAACCTGTCAAATTGCCCAAATTTGATAAGCATGTGAATATCCATACCTTTGTACAGTTATTTGATTCAAAATGGGAAACTCAAATTAACATACCCTAATGGACACATTGATGAATAATTGGATCACTATAGCTATGTATTTGTAATACCATAAATTACTGGAGCCAGTATGTCATATCAACACCAAGAATATCAAGATTGATGAGTTTGGTAGCGGAACTGAAGGTAGGACGAAAAATCACCTTCTCTTGATTAACTTTAGAGCTGGTGAGTAAGTTTTGGCCTTCTCCATCGTTTTAATTATAGGGCACAAGTATTGTATGAGGCCAACTTTCAGAGTCATTATGACGCTCATATCACTTTCTGACACACCTGCAAGCCCAAATTTAGAATTGTATCAGGTCATGTTGACCACTTTAAACTCACTACAACTATCACTGAAATGGTAATTAAACTGGTGTTGCACCCTTACTTTTAGCACCCCTAATACCAATCCCTCCAAGAAAGGATCAAGTATTCATTTACTGACCTTAACCACTGACAAGATGATAATATATGGGAACTGTGTAATCTTTCAAAATCGTATCTCGCTTCAGCTCCCCTGTCAACTGCATAGGCTCCTTATAAATGCTTTGATTAATAGTTGTTATATATTGAAATTGGGGTCATAATAGTATGAAAACTAGCATTTAAATTGAGTGCTCTTAAATACACATTGCATGAAAGTCAAAGGGTAGAATGGTGTGCTACGTCTTAAGGTATCTCTAAACTGGTAGGGAACTCTTCCCTCTTCTCTTCTCTTCTCATCATGCAAAGTCCACGGAGATTTGATGACAAACAAAATAGAAAAATGATATATGATCCTTATACTATATCCAAAGAGTAAACCATACAACTGATGTATAACAGTCTAAACAACCATATCTTCTCAAAAACTGATCTACGGCCTGCTTTATTAGAAAATTCAAGTGAATTTATAAAGGAACTTGGCGCCCAACTCTTCTGTTGGCATCCCAAATGGAAACGGCAGCTGTTGCTGATAAATTAAACTTCCAGGCCATAATCAACGATATCATTCCTCATCAAATTAGTTAGGTTCTCTAGATAACTCAAAATGTGCTCTCCTGGGTTAAATAGAATAAAGTGTCCTAATGCCTTCCCTCAGCCCTAGAGATTTACCAACCTTATGTTAGAACCTGATTTGGTAATGGTACTCTTACCCATAAACAGCATGCGTTAGACATAAAAGGTTAAATTTCCCAGTTGATATCAATGCATCATCAATTGCCTAGCAATTCTAAAACTCCTTTACTTGATCAGTGACAAAACTAACTAACTAACTTCTACAAGCCAATTTAATCATCAATCTAAGATTGACAATCGAAATTGCTTGTTTATTGTTGGGGACAATCCTCAATAAAACAGTAGCAATCCAGCAAATCAAAATCTGACTAAGTACTCAATTTTCATTTGGTATATATCTACAAACAATAGTTAATTTAAGTGATGATAACTCCAATATCTACTAGCGGGATTTATCCCCAAGTGGATAAGCAGTTACTATGATAAAGATATGCTGGGTAATGTTGGCATATCAAAATCCCAACACCCCCCGCTTGACCAGATTATCCAACAAGAAAAATTTTTGTAGCAGACGTCGCTTTGTTTCTGTCCTAAAACATCAACAGGGTTAAACTTGATTTCTCTTAGTTTATCTCCTTTTCCCAAGCTTGATGCATCCTCAGGTACTTCTTATACCCAGTGTCTCCTCCTTCTGTTCCCTTCTTGCTACAACCTCCACAGATATCAGTTTCCATGGCTTCCTATCACACCAGGAAAATTTAGTTATTGTCAACATACTGCACCCTGGCAACCTGTAAAAACACTAGGATGTGTTCCTAATGACAACTTGTCATTAACAGTATCCTCAGGCAAAACTCCATGTCCTGTTATCACTCCCCAGGACTACTCACAGTGGACCCAGTTTCAACCCAAAATGGTCCTGCCAACATCAACGCAGTTTTCTAATTCTGACAAACTTAATTTGATACACTCATCACAGTTCATCTCCCTTTTCGTCACTTAACAATGGAATTGGGATCCCCACTAGATCTTAAATGCGGCTAAAAAACAACAATAAAAATCAATTTTTAAAGGGTGGTTAGCTGAGTGGGTAAAACTGTTTCCACCCCTAGTTCGGGTTTTGAGTTCGAAACCTGTACTGGCTAGAAAACATTCTTGGTGTGGTATATTATATTTGTCCCAAGGTCAACCCACCTTGAATAATTTTTTAAAATGGGACCATCTAGTACTATAAAAATCAATTTTTATATATTTTTGATTTTTTTATAGAAGATAAATTTCCAATAAATAATCTTTCATATATTTTTTGTATCTTTTTATCATTTTTTTGTTTTTCATCTTAGATCTTTTTTTATATCTTTTGTATATATTTTTCTTATTTTCTTATTATTTTTTTCTTAAGATCAATGCTTCAAGTACTTCCACCCTAGTGCAGGTTTTGTTCAATACAAGTTCAAAGCCTGTACTGGCTAGAAAAATTTTCAGTACGTTATATTTGTCCCAAGGTCAACCCAACTCAAATACTTTTAATGCTTCATGTACTTAACATGGACTCTAATTTACTATACAACCATCTTCAATGTTCTTTATCATATAGGCATCAGTTGCTGACTTGGCGATAATCTCAATTAGACCTGACCACATGTCATTCATTTACAACTTGTCACTGTTTTTGACAGGTCCTAATTCCAATTTATCTTTCAAGCGCTGGGACTTGATTCCTTAGACATCTTGGTATGCGACTTTTTCATCAATTGCTAGTCATATTTAAAATATACTTTGTTTTACTCTATAAATTGACTATCAGCCTTATTTGCTGTCATAATAAATTTGATTAATTCTACCAACAAATATAAAAAACAATCTTCTAATCGTGTGGAATGGTATAACAATGGTAACTTCATCCAATTTTAATGTAAATTGATGATTGTCATCCTCAGCATTTCTTGCCATATTCATTAATTGACTAATATAAGGTTGAGCAACTCCTTCACAATCTCTTGATCAATTACATTCATTTTTGACCTCAACATTGTGATATCATTTATAAAAGTATAGTTTCCAAAAAAGGTGGATACTCTCATAGGTCCTTTATAAAAAAATCTGTAGCATCTATTTTGTCTGAGCAGATATCCAGTGGGAGAGGTTTTTGGGTAGTGCTAGTTTGTTACACATCTAGAATGTGAGGCCTTTTTCCAAATCTTGAGTATTTTCTACTCCTCCTGAAGCAACACTAGATTTATAATTCTTCTCTGGTTTACCTCAACTTTGTACATAAAAATGTCCTGTCACACCACCTTTCCAATAGTGGTTATTTGATTTATCTGTCCTTTTTGAAATATTAGGCTTCTACCACATCAAAACTCTATTCTGCCGATTAGTGAATTTTACATTATTTTCTATATTGTCATCATCAAATTCTGCTGTATTTTGATCCTCCTCAGCTGGAATTTTATCATAAAATTGATAGGCGCGACAAATGTTGCTCCCAGAATCTTGAGATGATCTAACAGCTACAATGTGGAAGTTTATGTACCAGAGCCTCTGCCATAGTCCAATGGAAGTTTTTGTAGGGCATGATTGCTGCTTGCATGACTATGCGTACATAAAAAATTAGTTTTACTTTTTTCCCTTCCTGGATCTGTGATTCCTGTTAAAACAATCAGCAACTGAAGCCAAGATCCCATCTTTTAAGAACTGGATCCCCATAAACTCCTATTTATGGCTTGCTATTTTCATAGGACTACAAAACTCAAGCAGGATGACTTCCTTGGCGTCGCTGTAGATACAGTTGTCTCCATTAAATTTGTGTTAACACCTGATTCTGGAGATTAGTGTCAAGCCAGTTCATTCCAATTACTGCTTTTTGTGGGAATTAAATCTGAACATCAACATTTTTAATAGTTAGAAAACGCTGATGCGTTATCCCACTGAAATGTGTGCAATTTCAGTGTACCAAATTCATCTGTGGTTCCACTGGAAGCGGATTATTGACTGACAACCCTACTAACAATTGGATTTTATTTGTGAGTCATTTCCAAAATGGCAGTGAACGATCCTGGAATATTTTTTGATGTTGTCTCTTCCCAACTGGAATTTTTGGTTTAATATCTTTGGCTTTGTTTTCCTCTAAATGAGCACAATCACATTTGTGATTCTCTAGTTTCTCTGTACGCTTTACATGTGGCTAAATTTTCCTTGAATCTTGAAAAGCGTTCTTTGTTTACACCATGATCAGTTTTAAGAAATAAATATCTTTGATAGGCTTAGTCTCTATCCTCTTATATGAGGTGACTTTCCATAAAAAAAGTTGTTAATCATCCTGACTTTTATCAACCTCTTCCTCAGCTTTTGTCACCTGTTCCTCAGATGCAATGAGATCATCATGTGTCACCAAGCTGAGAGCATTCTTGTTGATGGTCACTAGTTGTATCCAGAGCTTCCAGAGCTCATTCTTATAAGATATCATTGATAACTTCTAATAAAAATTTGCCTCTAAAAACTTAAATTGCCCCCTATAGTGAAAACCAAATGGTAAAATTTGAATATTTGTACACTTTCTTTTTTTAGTACTAGATGGTAATATTTGTACACTTTCAAGGTTGTGGCTCACTTCACCTCACTTGTTAATTAACAGTCTCCTGATAAATGCGTTTGTTAGTTGTCAATATTGACTGAAAATGAGGTAAAGTCAGTATGAAGATTTTATAATCACTTGAATGCTTTAAAAGCCACATTGAGTGTAAGTCCAACGCTAAACTGGTGCTACTTTATCTTTAAGGTTTCTTTAAACTTTTAGGGAACTCTAACCTCTTCTCTTCTCTTCTTGTCATGCAAAGTTCGCAAAGATTTGATAACAAACAAAAAAGACTAAGGTTATTTACTCCTTACAAATTAACCCAAAGAGTAAACTATACAACTAATGTATAACAGTTAAACAATTATGTTTTTCTTAACCACTGATCTACAGCCTTCTTTATTAAGAAAATACAAGTGAATTTATAAATGAATTTGGTGCCCAACTCTTCTCTTGGCATCCCAAATAGAAACGGCAGCTGTTGCTGGTAAATTAAACATCCAGGCCATGCTCAACGATGACTTTACTCATCAACCTAGTTTGACTCTCTAGCTAACTCAAAAATGTTCCCCTCCTGGGTTAAATAAAAGAAAGTGTCCTAACGCTCTCCCTCAGCCCTAGAGATTCACCCTCATTAGGTTAGCAACCTGCTTAGGTAACGAGACTCTTACCCATAAATAGCAGTTTGCAAAACCTAAAAGGTTAAATTGTTAGTTGCTATAAGGCGTTGTCAATCTCATAGGAAATACTTAGAAACCTTTAGTTAATTGATGACATTACACAAATAACTCTTACAGGACAATTAATCATCAATACTAAAATTAACAATCAAATTGCTTGTTTATCGTCAGGGACAATCCCTGAAAAAACAAAAGTTATCCAGCAGATCATAATCTGATGGATAACCCATCTTCATCTGGGATATCTCTCCAAACCATATTTATCAGGAGCGATGATAACTCCAACAATACTAGTGTGATTTATACTCTAGAGGATAAGCTGATACTATGATATTCTGATTAAGCTGAGTAATGTGGGCATCTCAAAATCCAAACACAAAGATTTGTGTTAAGTTTGGGTGGAGTAGAACTGGTATATTCTACATCTTCCAGAAGTTTAAAACTTAGTCAATGATTTAGATATTATTGAACGCTGCCTTGTCAGGGAATGTCTCCGAATGAATATACCACCAAATTTGTTATGGCTTTACAGCCCAGATGAACAATTTTTACCTGATTACTTAAGTCAAGTAGATACCCTTGAAATTCAATGCTCACTGGCCTAGATAATCATGCTGAGTGTTCCTACATTAATTTTAGAATGCACAGCTTACCAGTTTGGACATTGTGGATAGGTGAGCATCTATCAAGATTTTTTCCTCCAAAAAATGCAAAAATGGATTCTGAACCCAGTATCAACCATGAAAAAATATTGCACCGCAGGACCTAACGCCACTACTTCACTAGGAGCATGTAGCTCCTTGATGCTGGTGTTTAGCACTTTGTTGATGTTTTCTCTTACTAATGCTATACCATATTTTAATTATGAGTTAATTATCAGGACCTCTTATATAAGGAAACATGGGACTTAAAGCCAACTTTGAGGACAATACTATGGAGGTAGAAGATAATGTGCTCACTGTATCATAACCAGGATTCTAATGATGATGATCTTGGTCTAGTAGGCACAGTTATCTAGTGTTTGATTAATCCTACTGAGATTTCACAGCTGAAGCCAGATGAAAGATACCAAATTTTTGTCAGAATTAGATTGTAGACTAAGTGACAATATGCATACAGTGCCTACGCAGCTTTTGGAGCCAGTGGAGTCAAAAAGATCACTCAGATTGATTCCAACTCTCAACCTTCCTTTATTGTGAACATCAATTATAGTAAGAAAATATATACACTAGCTACAAAAAGGAGACCAAAATAGTCTAAATATGCAACAGTGAATTTTAAAGTCCAACGGGATTCCACTCTGTACTGGAAGAAAAGTATACTGTCAAACCTGGTCATCAGACCCTTGGTGGAATTGATATTACTCTGCAAATTTCTAAAATATTTGTAAGATAGAACTCTTACACCAATTTACCAATCAAAAAAGATCCTGTTGTAGCCTCTGGTGCCATTTATCACACCCAGGAGAAAATAAGTCGTCATTAGAGAACACCTACGCTTAATCAGTGCACATTCAGAAGCATCAAATAATTGATTTTGTTTATGTGCTACCTTTCCTAGCGGACTCATCTTTCTAGTTACCATATAGCCCATGCTCATTTCTGTAATGGAATGTTTGTTCAAGTGGGGGAAATGTACAATTTGGTCTGACCAACTATTCCATAATTTATTTATTTTACATTGTATTTTAACCTTAGAGTTCTATTCATTGGGCCTTTATGCAAAGATTAATCTGTTAATTTTAGTTACATCAGATTGCCTGGACGTTGCTGTCAATCCATTCTATTAAGTTATGGTAGATTCCTTTGCCCACTCTCTCAAGTTTTTATATGTAGCTGAGTTGTTACTGAGGTTAAAATCTTACCACCCCGCAATCAATTTCCCCCAATTTACTTCTTTTAATTTATGAAGCTTTAAGGTGTCATAAATCAAATTCCTTTTTATCTTATTTTTCTTTGACATGATAGCAAGAAACAGTCATCAAGGGTTTTATCACTGTCAAGATTTTAACCATATGGATCCTTCCAATAGTATCAGAATTAGGGATATCAGTTAGTCAGGCATGATTATTGACTAATTTCCTAGTTTGATACTATTTAATGTTATAATTTAATTTGAGTTTAGGATCAGTGGATTCTGCATTTTCTAAAATGCCATTCAAAGATAGTTGTGGAAGTTTCCAGTGGAAAGCCGATGATCCATTATGAATCATCTGAAGATGGTTCCACTGACAAATACAGAGCACCAGTGACTCATACCAAGGATGGTCAATGTTTATTTATATGAATTAATATACGATTGACTGTCAACTCATGCAGAGGATGGATTGACCTAATTTAATTCTGGTAGCCAAGATGAGCGTATTAAGGAGGGAATCACTAACAGAAAATGACTAATAATTTATTTGAGTTCCAGAATTCAGTAGCTGATGGGTTTTCTAGAAAATGGCTGATGAGTATTTGCATAGGTTCAGTAGCCTAGAGTAATATAAATAGTCTTCCTTCCCTCCTAATAAACATTTCTCTTTTGCCCAATTTTTCTATTTGTTTGAAGTAGCAAGAGATACTAGAGTGGTGAAGGTGGGACAGGAGATCCACAATAAGCGCAGGTGTTCACGCCTGGAGTGGCCAAAACTGCCAGCTCCCATGCCTCCTTCCTATGAGGAACTGGTGGGAACCAGGCCAGCTGGCTACTAGCGGATGCGATGACTGGCTGCCAACCTTGTGGGGTGCAGTGTGGGAGTGCCATAGCCACCCAAGATGGGTGATGGACTCACCAGGGCATGCCCAGATGGGTTGGTTAATGGTTGCAAGGGTGGGGCAGCGTGGAAGTGCATGAGCTGCCCAGGATGGGGGCAGGACTTGCTGGGGCACACGCTGAGGACACATGGGGCTAAGGCAAATCCGTTGTTGGTTGATTGGTGGGTTGGATGTGGACTTGTAGGGGTTGGTAGCCAATGAAGGAAAAATGGCAAAGGGCCAACCAGTATGAAGACTGATTGGCCAGGCACACTAGTGGAGCTCATGGTCAATTTCGTGAAATTCCCCAAAATCCAAGCTAATAATTTTTACATTTTCCAAAATAACTATGCACTGCTTAGTACTCTACCTTGTGTACTCATTATGATGGGAACAAAATTGTAGAGACTTTTTCTTTCCACCTAACTTGTTTAAGCTATAAAATGAACCTTTGTCAATAAAATTTTTATTATTTTGTTGTATGACTACTACCTTCATACAGTCCATTTATTTGCTTATACAAAAGTACTGAACCATGCAGTTGTGACTCAAGCCTAATTGCTAAATACATGTAGAAAGGTAGTTCTGTAATAAAGACGCCCACCTTGCAGACTCTATCAGAAATCTTTGTTCATTGCAACCACCAAAAAAGTCATTGTGGGATTAACATTTATCATTTGCTCGCTTAAATTGGGGTTAGCTAAAGTTTTTGATTGTGTTTATGTATAGCACATATTAGACATTAAAAGCTGGTTTAATGTTAGAAAGAGTTTAAACGATTCTTAATGAGTATTTTTTGCTCTCTCAGCGTTGAAGCGAGTCCCTTCATGTACAACGTTCTTAAACCTACTGAAAGTATCTTCTTGGCACTTTGGTGTCACATTGGTGATTCTCATGTGTGTGGTCACTAAGACAAGACATAGATAGAGCTAACTTTAAACTCTTCCTCTAAAAAGCTCAATCCTCAAATAGATGTTATCATTACAAGTGCCTAATCAATTAAAACCAAATACTGGTTACTTAAGATGGTACTCTATTTCATTCAAGACTGATACCTGTAAATCCTTTCCTTAGAAAAAAATTGAAAGCTAAGGAAACCCCTAAGATTCTGTGTTAGAATCTGGGTTTTTCAACAATGTTAAAGACTGGCTCAATTGATAGTTCTCAGAAGTTAACTGCACAGGTTCAATATGTGCACAATTCACGTTGCATGAAAGTAATTGATATTTTATTTATATTAGTATGATGACTATTACCCTTAGTCGAATAGATAAGACTAATATGGTCCAATGGTAGTCCTGTGATAATCCATGCATATAAATTTTAACTATAGGGACTTTTTCCCTGTTCAGGCTGAACTAAATCCACTCTCAGATTCAAAGGTTCCCGGTCTTTCTTCTCATCATGCTGAGTCTGTGGAGATTCACATCAAAGGTCTGCTTCTCTTCTAAGGATCTTAATCCTTACTCTTTACACACAGGAAGAGCCTTTAATTATTGTATACCACAACAATAAACAACTAAATATGAACAGAACTTTATATCCCAAAAGGAAGAATCTTTTTTTATTAATATTAATTGTTAGGGAATTTATAGAGGGAATCTGGAGCCCAACTCTTTGGATGGCGCCTCAGCCATGAAAAGGCAGACATTGCTATTGATTTCCCTCCAACGTCTTAACCAGCAATGGTCCTCTCCATAAGGTTAGGGATTCCTCCATCGGACATCCTTGAGACCTAAAATGGAAAGAGCTAGAAAATATGTCCCTAATGTTTCCCTCTCAATCACAGCAAAACAACCACGTTTTGCTAGTGACCTGCTTAGGTGATGGGACTCTTTACCCATTATGGCAAGTCACAAATCAACTGATTGATTTGCTAGTTGCAGGCTCATCACTTGCTTCACAACTGCTAATTAATTTCCCAATTGATCAGTGATGAAACTGACCAATTTCAATTAGTGCACCTGATAGTTAATTAACAATCAACTATCAGATGACCCATTTCATTGGCAACTCTGTCTGATGAGATCTTAAGCATTCATATAGATTGATCCCAAATGGATCCACTACTGAAAAGATTACCCAAAAAATCCCCAGACATTATCAACCTGAAATTGAGGTCGATCAATATCCAGTTCTTTTGTTAGTGGGACTTTTCCCCTAATGAACCAGCAGTTAACCTAGGAAGCCTTTGGTAAGATTTTACCTATATTCCCAGCCTGCTAGATTACCAGGAATTGCTAAGGGATATTTACCTAATGCAAGGTGAATTGGAAATTGGTTGACCCTGATTTCAGAGTAACTATGTTTGGGGGATTTTAGGACATTCGTCTGGTTGAATCTATTGGGGATCAATCTGGACAAATGTTTAAAATCTTGTCAGGTGGAGTTGCTGACAAAATAGGGGCATCTGATAGTGATTAATATCAGGTGTACCAATTGGGATCGGTCATGTTTCATCACTGATTGATTGGGAATGTAAGTATAAGTTGCAAGGCGAGTGATGCCACCTGCAACTAGTGAATCGCTCAGTTGGTTCATGACTTGCCTTAATGGGTAACAAATCCATTACCTAAGCAGGTCGCTAGCCAAATATGGTTGGCTCACTTGGATCAAGAAGTAAACGTAGGGACACGTTTTCCAACTCTTTCCATTGTAGGTCTTGAGGATGTCCAATGACAGAATCCTAGCCAGGATGGGGAAGACCATCGCTGGTGAGACAAAGTTGGTTGATTCAATGGCAGTTCAGCCGATCATCAAAGAGGTGCAACTGAGGGTTGAGCACTGATCCCCACTATAAATTCTCTAGAATTTACCAATAATAAAAAAGGAAGTCTTTATCTGGTATATAGTTTTATTAGTAGAGTTTATCAGCTTTTAATTGTCCTATTCTTTTTCAGGGATATTATTGCTGTATGTAATAATTGGGAGACTCTCAGAGAAAAGAGTAAAGATCTGAGCGGGGATCCATAGAAGAAGCAGAAACAAATAGGGATTGCTGCCAACTGTGTGTCAAACTGGAGAAACTGTCACCAGGGAATCTCATAGAAGATCGGGTTGTACAGTATGAGGGAACAAATCCCTATTTGAGACATCTCAAGTATTTTATGCAGGAATACTGACCAAGATCTAAGAATTTCATTCAACTACAGATAATAGTTGTCATACTATTATCAACCAATTATATCAGCAACAATACAACGCGGACAAATTGCACAAGAACCAAATCTGTGCAAGAAATAAGTTTATAGGGGTTATTGGACGATAATAACCAGACCTCATAAATTTATACACTAAAAAAGGTTAGCAAAAACCCAACACATCCACCCTCTTGCCTATATCTACAGTGATCTTAGGATCAGGAAAGGGGAAAGCTGCCTTATACCAGGTCAGTATTTCTTATTTTCCAGCAGACACAGCCAATCTGCACTCAACGCTACTCTGGACAACATTTGGCATGCAGTTCCTTTTTCTTACTCACTACTGCCCTCTCAGAGCGCAGTCCTCATGACCCACTATCATGCTGGTCTAGTCAATTTAATCATGATAATGCTAGTTCTGGAAAGCTAGTTTTCCCCAAGTCATGGCATACAACCCGTTGTCATATTCAGGATCTTAGTTCTTCTTTATTGATTTCCTGATCTCCCTCCTCATCCTTGATAGGAGGTTACTACCATCAATGTCTGTCTCGCATCAAAAATAAGAATGATTAATTATATTTGCTCTTGTTATTTTCCATTATAAATTTTTTGCTCACATCATCATTGCATATGTTCTTAATGAGCTTATCTCATTTATTTTGAGATTAAATTTCCGAAATTAGAGCTTAATTATTACTGAAGTGAATAATGTTGACAATTTAAAAAGTCCACCATCCCCCTCTCATCCAACTAGTACATCAAATTTGAATTCTTGGTACCAGCAATATTTTATTAATCTTTCTGATTAAGATTCCCAACTGTTGGGTAATTGACTGGACCTAATCGTCGGATATTTGATAGGGACATAATAATATTTTCTTATTATGGATCATATCAGATATCAGTGATTATGGATCAGGTATATTCTAAGCTTATGCAAAGCTTAGGATCCACAGCCTAGCGTTTTCACTTAATAATATTTGACTATGATGACATGGGCTTGAGGGCATTGTTGATTAGGTCAAACTTAACATTAAGTTTTGACTTGATGACTTGGGCATGTGGGCTTTGTTGGTTTATGTCAAAATTAATTCTTAATGTCAGTCAGTTTTTGATCAAATTAATTACTAATTAGTGATACAAATCGCCTTGGTATGTGCTGCCAATTGCTTGTGAAAGAGAATAGGTTAAGCTACTTGCAGACGCATCTGAAATGCCATCTTGAGACTGATGGCATTATTTACACTGACCCTGGTGCTAAGAAAGATGCACTGAGTCAAAGAATTTGTAGACCCTCAAACGAACATTTTACATGTTCCTCTGTCCAAGTGCCATTGAAAATGAGACGTCATGGGTAAGATGTGGTGAACATTGAACCCTATAAATTATCTCCAAGCTGATGCTAATAAACAACATTCAACTACTATCACTAGTTTACAGTTTAACTTTAAACTTTCTGTGTTTAATACTTAAAAGTTGTATCAAGTTGAGTATTTACTTGAGATCAGTGAGATCAAGGGCAGCGTGCCATCGTCCAAGTAACAACAGGAGAGACAACTTTCAAATGATATTACAAAGGAGTTTATTTTAACTATAGTCACCGTCTGGTCTATGGTCTTCATACAACAGCCGTTCAAAACTCTGCAATACTGCAGAAGAAGAACCAGCCATCTGAAGAAGACCAATATTCAACCAGTGGCGCTCATGGATGGGAATGCAGATGGAGACTAGCCAAGCAGGGGAGCAACCACAATCAATTATTCAGAACCATCACAGGGCCCAATGGGAATACTGAATTGACTGTGTCCCATATTAATTGGGAGGATGTACCCATTATTACCTACCCCAACGAACCCATTTCATCTGAAGAGCTGGAAAGTCTTGAATAGCAGTTGCTAAAAGGGTATCAAATAGAACAAGGGCCTGCAGACAATAGTAGCAATCCTTTTTATTGCCAATGACAGCAATATGTGTTGTAGATGAGATATCTAGCTCATCATCAATTAAGTTTAGCTCAGATCTGAAACAATTTAATTAGAATAGAGAATTTCACCCAATAATTAATTGAATTTGTACATCCCACCTCTAGAAATTCTCGTATGATAATCGCCCACCATCATGCAGCCATTACGAGTTGGTGAACTTCTCTTGCAACTCCAGACAGGCGGGCCAAATTTTAAATGAGCAATTGGAAGCCAACTTCGCTGAGGTCCGTTCTAGTTTGGAGGAAAATTACAACTTAGCCACTTGGGCTAATGATTGGGTAGCAGAATTAGCATAAGAGCTAAAAAACAGATTGCATCCCATCTTTGAAAATTTTTTAGAGAAAAGAGGATACACCAAATCTTAGGTTAGCAATATCACTTAGACTTCTATTAACGCTTCAGAGTTCATGAGGCTTAATCATAAACCCAAGAGGCGCAGTTAAACCATAATGATGAATTTTGTGACCAGTATTGACATTTGAGCACCCAAATTTAGCAGCTGAAGGATAAATACACTGGAAAAATCAATTACTGGCAAACACAATTTGAGGACCAATGGGCAAAAAATGAAAAAAATCAAGACTCTATTGATCATCTTAATCTATAGATCAATATGCTCAATGATGATGTTAATGCCATTAATGAGTCAAACAATAATCTCCATGGAGAATTAAACCAGTGAAAGAAGGCAATAAAAGAAAAGGACCAAGTGATTTCCACCTTGCAACTACAAGCTACTAGCTTGAATGAGGAAATTGCAAAATTAAAGTTAAAAAACCAAAATTGTATCAATTAGGAAAATAAAATCAACAATCAAATTCAAACTCTGGATGACAGCTGTTGTCAGTGTGCTACAAAACACTTGATTGTAAACTCTTCCAAATATTCTGAGGATGAAGCTTCAGAAATAGCTACTGAAATGGACGCTGGGCCACGTCAACAAATGCCTAGAAATATGGTTGCTTTGGCCAAACCTAACACCTCAAACTGGGATACAATGCTTCAGCGCCCTAGTACGCCTGGCTCTAGCCAACAAAGAAGTAATCATGATAACCAGGAATGGGAAAGCAATAATTATAAACCAGCAAACCTGCCTGCTTTTGACAAGAGTGGAAGTATTACCACATTTATCAAATGCTTTGAAATGGTCATGTATGGGGCCAGCGACCATAACAAAGCAGCCACTATGATTAACTGCTTGGATGAGTGGAGCATTGAGTTGATTAAGCCTTACTTTAACAAAAACCCAACATATGTCAAAGTCAAGGAGGCCGTGCTTTATAAATTTAGAGGTCCAGAACAAATGTCGACCAGAAAATCCAAGTTTATGAACATTCTGTTATAATTTTGGACAGTATCACTAGGATCCACCGGGCTATTCACACAGGTTGAGCCCTCTGAACAATGGACGGATGATGTGAAGCTCATCAGTCCTTTGGATGTATTTAAATATATTTAAATATAGGAGCAATCACCCCGACCAGTTCTTTTGTTTATTTTATAAATACAGCTACGTTTTGCTGTCCCACTCGTCTTCCATTAAAAAACCTACCTCTTTTAATTGCCCATTTCGCTTATATACATTAGCTTCAGGCGATACTATTTCTCATTGCTTGGGTTATTCTATTCCACTGATTTTCCTCAAATTGAGCTTGTTATTCTTAATTCGCTGTCTTCTATTTGTAGGCGATTTACTTTGTATTTGTTGAATGTCAACATTGCCTTATCGCCTTATATAGAGGCGATCCAATAAACTCATATATCCAATAAGACCCATTATATCCCAAAATCGCCTCATCTCAAGGCACTCAAATATTTGTAACTGATACTATGTTGGTGGATTCCGCCTAACTGTCCCAAGATTATTGTCCAGTCATATTAAATTTGTGACACATTCACTTTAAGAAAGACGAAGCAATTGATGAATTTGTGGATCAATTCTATTGTGAAGCTCAAGTTCTCCTAGGCGCATGGGCTATGGTCAATTTTGATGCTACAATTGCACTAGAACATGCAGTAGAACCTTACCCAAATTCATTAAATAATTTATTGCCTGCTTTCATGCAAAACCTTGCAATATCTAATTGGTTGATTATTTGCGCAGATGCTCAAAAAATTACAGCCCTCCTAATACTGGGTACAGATCAGGACCTGCTGCCTCCGCTGGAAAGCCCTTTGAAACTAATAAGAAGATTGACTGTAATCCGCCTGTAAAAAATGAGCAAAACTCCAAAAATATGAGGAGCCCCACGCCCAATGAGTGAGATTACTTTCTTTAATTGCAATTGTAAAGGTCACTTTGCTTCCCAATGCCATCAGCAAAATGTCAACATAGTCCTTCCTGATACCATGCCGGAGGAGGGAAAAGAACAAGCACAATAGATGAGGGACGCTCTATTGTGCCTAAGACACTAGTCCCAAATGATTGACAAAAAACGCTGGCCACAGGGCCTCATTTAACAATGAAAACTATTCTATTTTAGTATTGAATGAAGATTCTTTATATGTACATGCGGTAACTCAATCTCAGAGTAAGGTTGTCATACCTGAAGCCTCTGAAGTAGTTTCTAAACCCTATGTGCAACAAAAACTTGAGAATATTCCAGCTGAAGGGCCAAGCAATGCAGCAGATACCCCAAGCCTGAAAGGGGTCAATAGCAATGTCAATTGACACATTCATCAATGAATGTCCCAGTATTGGAAATACTCTGAAGCAAATTCTTAGCTCCCTGGATTCTTCCCATATTCATTGAGTAAACTCTATTGATTCTTACTACTCTGAGTGCACTTATGTGGATATTCTGGTCAACAAGATCAGAGTTGTAGCTATTGTTAATAGTGGAGCACCTGTAAACATCGTTTTCAAAGCTGAGTAAGAAATTAAAAAAAGCTCCAGACATTGATCATCATCAAGAATATAGGACCAAAGCCTTAACAGCACTAAGAGTGAAGGAGCTTACAGCGATTTGTCACTATGATTTGGAGCCTTGGTAGTAGCCGCACCCACTATAGTGCTTCTAAATGCCAATTATGACATATTAGTTGGAATTATTTTTTAAGGACCTATGGGATCTCATGCAATTTTAAAGAAAACATCTTGATGATATTGGGCCAATCACATCCAATATATTACTCTCACAACAATATAAAGCCCACAAGCTGTTGTAGAAATTTTTCAAAATATTTTATGCTGGCGGGATAATACCAGTAGGATATATTCAGCGGGGAAATCAAAGCCACCCCATGCCAACCACCATAAACAAAAATGGAGGAATATCTCTACATGTGAATAAGGATGTGACAATAGCTCCAGGCCATCAACTGGTTATGAGGACTGGGACCACACTGGATATTCCAGAAGGACTATACGGGGAGGTTGTATCCCCATGGCATCATTCTCAAATGGAACCTAGTGTGGTGCCTGGAATATTTATACCAGGGCATGGGGAAATTAGTGTCTTATTAGAAAATTTGACCAGCCAAAATATTAAGGTCAAGAAATATCAAGTAGTCACTTTTGTGCATCTGTTTCTGGGGGATGAGTTAAAATCAGCTGTCAAATTTAGTGACTTATTTGAGTTCAGTTTACCAATTGAAACCCTTGAGGCACATACTGTAATCTCTCAAGAATCATTTACCAGATTATCAGAACAACAGAAAGATAAAGCACTAGTGTTGTTTGAATGATACTCCAAAATTTTCGCCAAAGATGACCAAGATTTAGGTTGTGAAAAAGGAGTGCAACGGGACCATCTAGTACTAAAAAAAAAAAAGGAGTGCAACATTTTGTTGATACCGGGAACCATATGCCTATTAGAATGAGGCCAATTTGGCGCTCCAGGGCTAGTGACAAAAATCGTTGGTGAAGAGCTAGAAAAATTGTTGAAAAGTGGAATGATAGTGCCATCCAAAAGCCCCTGGGCCAGCCCTGTTTTAATTGTAAAGAAAAAAGACAGCAGCAGTCGAGTTGTGATAGATTATCAACACCTTAATGCCATTACAAAAAAAGATTTTATCTATTGACCAGAAATGATGATGCTTTGGACCGTCTGGGAGGGGCGAAGTATTTTATCACAATGGACCTCATCTCAGGATATTGGAAAATTGAGCTGCCACCAGAGGAGCAGGAAAAGTGCGTGATGATTGCTGCTCAAGGGCTTTTTCAACTGACACGCATGTCACAGGGGCTGTGTAACGCGCCAGCAACCTTTCAGCGCGCAATGGACACGATTTTGGATGACCTTAAATTGTCCTGCTTTCTGGTGTACCTGGATGACATCAATTTATTTTCATGAATGTTTTCCGACCATCTGGAGCACCTTTAACAAGTGTTCAAATGGCTGTTGAATGCTAATCTGAAGATAAAACCTAGAAAATGTTAATTCTTTAAAGATCAATTGGAATACCTTGGGTTCATCATTGATTCCAAGGGCTTGCGGCCTCAGCCTCAAAAGGTGGAGGCGATTAACAATATGCAACTTGACAAGTATGAGAGATGTTCAAGGTTTCTTAGGCATGGTAGGATACTATCAAAGATTCGTAGAAGGGTTTGCAAAGATTGCTGAGCCTCTATTCCACTTACTACAAGGAGGAGTTCATTTTTTCTGGGAAGAGGAATGCCAACAAGCCTTTGAGTCTTTGAAAAAACAATATGAGCTTAGCGCCTATCCTCCGAGATCCCAATTTCAGCAATTTTTTATCATACAAACTGACGCCTCATTGACTGCACTTTGGTGGTGTGCTATCGCAGATTGGGGATGATGGCGAGGAGCATCCAGTCACTTATTGCAGCATGACGCTGAATAAGCATGAGCGTAAATATACAGTGACTGAAAGAGAATGTTTGGCTGTCATCTATGCTTGTAAACAATTTAGGGTTTACATTCATGGCACTAAGTTTCAGTAGTGATGGATCACAGCTCATTACAATGGCTCCACAATCTCATGGAACCTGAAGGACGATTAGCCCGCTGGGCCCTAAAGTTACAAGTGTATTATTATGAAATTACTCATAGAGCTGGAGAGGCCCTTCAAAATGCAGACGGACTATCATGACTTCCTATTGTAGCTGTCCTGAGCAGTTTGGCCAATGAGCTTCATAAAAAAAATGATTACCTGAACTTATGGAGATGAGCCACTTGAAGTTCAAAAAACGATCAAAAAAAGCATTAATTGATACCAAATATCGAAATGGAGTTTTATACAAGCTTAAGCTTGAAGGGCAACGTCAAATTTTTACAAAACTTTTACCAAAATGGAGATTATTACACAAGCACACAAGGCCATAGGGCACGGAGAATTGACCAAGATGCTAGAATTAATTTGATCCAGTTACTATTGGGATTCCATGCAATTAATATCCAAGATGTGCTCAATAAATGTCATTCATGCCAAATTGCAAAGCCTATGAAGTTGGATGTGAAATATTGTTTGATCAAACCCAACTGGGCCTGGCATACCGTGTTGATCGATGTAATTGGCCCTTTTCCTGTGAGTAGCCTAGGAAACAAATACATAGTTGCTATTGACCATCTGACAAAATGGATGGAAGCGAAAGCAATTTGAGACGTTGGGGCTCTAACTACTGCCAAGTTCATTATGGATAATTTTATTTGTAAGCATGGATGCCCCCAGAAGATCTTGACGGACAATGGCACGAATTTTACTGCCCAAATGGTGAAACGGTTAAATGAGTTGATGTCTATCAAAGGAGTGTTGTCAACACCATACCATCCTGAGACTAATGGTATGGTAGAGCGAGTGAATGGCACTTTAGTCAGCATTTTGCATAAAAACGCAGCCTTGGCGCCTTCACAATGGGCAACTTCAATTATTTCTACCATGTTTGCATACAATATCAGACACCACAGCAGCACAGGCCACTCTCCGTTTTGACTTCTGTATGGTAGACAGCCTGCTCTGTCTCCATTATTATATTAAGTACTCAGTTCAACTGACGCAATTAACCCAAATAACTATGTTGAGCAACTAGTGAAAACCCTAATCAAGTTGCAATCTGAAGCTTATCAAAACGCAATTAGTCAAAAAACTATTCAGAAGAGCTACAATGACGCTAAATGAGCTATGGTGACTAAGTTCAAGGAAGGAGATTTAGTATATTGTGACACTCATAGCACAGGCCGCGAGCACAAGCTAGCCTCACTTTGGAAGGGTCCATTTATTATATTGGAGAAATCGTCTGAAGACATATATACCATTAAGGATCAAGGCAGCTGGGTTGTAAGTTGAGTAAATGCTAAGTTCCTTCATCCGTATCATAAAGAATAATAATACAAAAGAAAAAAAGAAGAAAAATAATTAATTAAAAATTTAGATACAATAAATATAAATATTTAATATTAATATAATAAAAAAATGAAGGCCTTAGAGTTTAATTCATAGATTTGATGCCTTGCTGTCATTAGAACTAGGTACTTCTTCTTCAGTAGGGGGAGGAGAGTATGATCAAACTGTAGAAGCCTGTAGCAGAATTGGAGAGATGCAGATCTCATACAAGTCCCAACTATCTAGACCCTGTTGGAGATGTGCTAAACCCAAGAAAGCTCTGCACCAGGCATGCTGGCCCTGTTGGCTTAGGGAAGGCCATCAAACTAAAGGGAAAGACCATTGGAAGGGACTTCAGAATAG
The DNA here is from genome assembly GCA_022478985.1 of Massospora cicadina. Lineage (NCBI taxonomy): Eukaryota > Fungi > Entomophthoromycota > Entomophthoromycetes > Entomophthorales > Entomophthoraceae > Massospora > Massospora cicadina. The sequence goes on from JAKSZP010000223.1 coordinate 38,797, forward strand.
GTGAGAAAGGTTAAGGCGTCCAACGCCATGGTCAACACCTCCAAGACAACAGTTGTACAGGTCGGCTCCCCCACCTTCCCCCCACCATTTGGTATTGAACCTGAGCGCGGTACCTTCCGTCACCTGGGCGTTCTCACCAACCAACAAGGAGTTGCGCTAAAAGACAATGAGGACTTGCTCCTTGCAGCAGTTAACTCCAGGATTGCCAGCTGGAACCGGCGGCACATCACCCCCAGGGTCGAGCTCTGATGGCCAATGTGTTCCTCCTCTCCAAAGTCTGGTTCCTAGCGCACGTCTGCCCATTCACAGATGCCTTTTATACGCGGCTCAATGTACTCCTCCGCTGTTGGATCTGGGGCTCAAACCATCCACCAATAGCCCTCTCAACCATTGCCCGACCCTGTAATGAAGGGGGCCTAGGGCTTCTGGACACGCGATCCCACGCCACCACAATCTTCCTGAAGTTCCTATGGCCGATTGTCTGCTGGGACGCGACCCCCATGCCCCAATGGGCGCCCGCCCTCCGCCAGTCAGTGTCAGCAGCTCTGGGTCTTCCTAGAGCATCTCTGACCTCATTAGGGGAGTGGCTCACAAACCACCCAGGCCATCGCCTAAAACCATCCTCATCCCCCTACTGGAACCAGGCTCTCCTTGCCCTGAAACGAGTAGGCGCGCGGATCCACCATGCCTTCCCATACAGAAGGGAAGGCCCTGGCCTCAGCCCACGTCGCCATGCAATTGTGCACAATGGACAAGTTGTCACAACTCGCCTCAACCCCCAAGATCGTCCTCCCATACGCCCAAGACTCCTTGAGCTCCTCCCTCCCTCCGTGAGATTTGACCTTAAGGAATTGTGGAAGGACGTCTATCACCCCATCCTGTCAGCAAAGGTGTCCAACACCTTATGGAGAGTGCTCCACTGTTCATACAGGACAGGGGACCGGACTGGCCCTACCTTCCAGCACCGAAGCTGCCCCCGCTGTGTGGAGCCTATTGACTCCCACCTCCATCGTTTTTTCACCTGTCCAGGTGTCGCCGCATTTTGGCCAAAGGCCCGCGCGCTCCTCCATGCTCAGCCCTGGTATGGACACCCTGTGCAAGACCTCATGTTTGAGCAGACATTGCCTGGTTGCCACCGACCCCTCCGTATCCTCGCCTATGCCACAGCCATCTGGACCATCCATAACTCCTTCCTTCGTGCTGCCTTTGACCAGCAGGTGTGGACCCTTCCACACATGATCACCCACTTTCAGGTACACTTTGAGATGGCCCTGAAGGTCTGCACTATGTCGCCAACCCTCCCCCGCTCAGTTGTCACTGCAGCACGGCTCTGGCGCGCAAACCCCTCCCTTTCTCGATGCCTCCTCCCTCCCCTTCCCCTCGCCTCAGGCTCTTAGGAGCCCAGGCGTAATTCAATAAACATCGATGAATCCCCCCTTGGGTTGGGACCATCTAGTACTAAAAAAAAAAAAAAAAAATAGGTGAGAAAGGTTTGACTCAGGAGTAAATGCTGCAGAAAGGAAGACACAATCAGCAAGAAGACTCTCAAGGCAGGGGTAAACGGAGGGGAGGAGCTCTTTTATGCGAAACATTTGGGAACGGGCCTCATCTAATACCCTGAACATGTTGGGCACAGTATCAGTGGGAAGCGATGAAGGAGGGAAGTGAACACACGCACCCAAAAGAGCCATCTGGGGGACAAACTTCTCAGGACGCCCCTTAGCCAAGCTTTTACAAAAGGCACGGTACAACACCAGGATGCACTGATCCTTCAAAATCTGAGTCTTGAAGCCTAACGAAACATAAAAATTGATATGTACCAAAGTGGGTTTGCACCAAAGCCTAGCAACTGAGTTAGCAAAAATAAGTGCCTGGTTGGCCTCAAAAATATCGTATGCAGCAACCTCAGAACCTGTAGCAAGTGTGGATGACAAGTAGGCATTCACAAGCTCCGACATTGAATTGAGCTCAAGACCTAATGAAGCCACACTGCCCATGCATAAAGAGGAAGCAAGATTCTTGGAAAAGAAGACGATAAAAAGGGAAAACAAGAAGCCTGGAAGAAGATTCCCATCTGAAGCAAATTGATGTCAGATCAGGGTTTCTTGGGACTGAACAGCTTCAGAAGGCTGAAGAAATAAGGAATAATTCAAAAGGGGATCCCGCTCGACCCATTGAGATGTTTGACTGACAGTACTTGAAGCCATGGGGGCTTGTTCAGGTTCATCGATTGGTGTTATTGCAGCAGGATGCAAAGCTGAACTCTCTAGTACTGTGGAAGCGTAGCTGGTCAACCCAGCTTGAGGAATCATGGGCAACACGCCCAAGTTGACCATAGTGCGCCGCATGGACTTGCTTAGACTTAGAAGGCTCATCTGTCTGAGGTGTAAAGGCTATCAAGATAATGTTAATACTTTGATGAACACGAAAAGTTAGACATAGTGACCCAGATAGAAGGGTACCTGCTGCTTATATCCAGTCAAGGCAGGTGAAGTGTTGAGTAATTGACTGGACCTAATTGTTGGATATTCAATAGGACATAATAATTCTTAACCTATTATGGATCATATCAGATATCAGTGATTATGGATCAGGTATATTCTAAGCTTATGCAAATATTAGGATCCGCGGCCTAGTGATTTCACTTAATAATATTTGACTATGATGACACGGGCTTGAGGGCTTTGTTGATAGATCGAACCTAACATTAAGTTTTGACTTAACAACTTGGGGATGTGGGCTTTGTTGGTCTATATCAAAATTAATTCTTAATGTAAGTCAAGTTTTTGATCAAATTAATTACTAATTAGTGATAAAAATCAACTTGGTATGTGCTGCCAATTGCTTGTGAAAGACGATTGGTTCAGCCATCTACAGACACGTCCAAAACGCCATCTTGAGACTGATGACATTATTTACACTGACCCTGTTGCTAAGAAAGATGCCCTGAGTCAAAGTATTTGTAGACCCTCAAACAAAAATTTTACGTGTTCCTCTGGCCAAGTACCATAGAAAATGAGACGTCATGGGTAAGATGTGGTGAACATTGAACCTTATAAATTATCTCCAAGTTGATGCTAATAAACAGCATTCAACTACTACCACTAGTTTTAGTTTAACCTTTAAACTTTTTGTGTTTAACACTTAAAAGTTTACTAATTTGAGTATTTACTTGGGATCAGTGATAATAAGGGTAGCGTGCCATCGTCCAAGTAATGACAGGAGAGACAACTTTCAAGTGCTATTACAAAGGAGTTAATTTTAACTATAGTCACCGTCTGGTCTATTGTCTTCATACAACAGCCGTTCAAAACTCTGCAATACTGCAGAAGAAGAACCATCCATCTGAAGAATACCAAAATTCAACACCAACTCTTCCAATTGATGAGTCATTCTGAGCAGAGAAATCTTTTCTATGGTACCCCTAGGACCCATACCTCAAGTCAAGCACACGTAGGCAGTCCTTCCACTGAACTACCAGAAATGATATCCAACCCTGATGAAACCATAGTAGCGACCATCCTGAACGACTTGCAGCTGATTCTCCCTCTTCTATTGGTTCCCAAATTGTTCTTCTATACTCTCCTAGATTCAGCTCCTTTTGCAGATAATCCCACTATTATCATTGAGCCTCATGTAGCAGTGCCATCTGATATTAGTCAGTCATTTTGTTCCAGATCTAACTTGCTTCCTGAGCTCCTTTTTTGACTTGGAAAATTTAATAAACCAGCTGTACTTTTAGCTGAACTAGCTATTGATAAACTTGAAGATTTTGAGTTCCCCTACACAAAATTAAGGAACCAAGTAACTGAGGCTCTTTCCATATCTCTGAACCCCTCCAACCTCTCAAGCATCTTGGATCAAGATGTTGCAGCCTATTCTCTTTTTTTTCATGTTTCAAATTCTTTGAAGTCAGACCATGAAGCTTCCAGCCTCCCCCAAATTCCATCGTTAATTCAGTTTTTAAATCCAAGAAGCTTGTAGTCATCGCCTTCAGAATGCCATCGGCTCCTTGCATGACTACCTTCTTTCTGGAGCTTTGCATAGATACCTTCCTCTTATGGCTCTGATTGGGGGTATGATTTGGCAACCTCCATCTAGCATCCCTTGCTCTATGCTGGCTCACATGTCCACTGTTCTTGACAAAGACCATCAGCAACCACTCAAAACTAATCTTCTGACTCCAATGCCATATTGTGATTAGTTGTGATTAGTTGTGATTAGTCTTTGACCGCCTCTTCTTGTTCTATTGCTTCCCTTTCCAATTTGGGGTTTTGCAATTGGCAAGTACCAACATCTCAATTTCTCTTCCCCTTGTGCATTATCTCAGGGTTCAGCCTCAGCTTAACAAACTTGGCTTCAAGTAGGTCTAACCCTTGCTAGCGTTCAATCTCAAAAAGATTCCACCAGTTTATTTACTTCTACTGTTATACATCCTCCCTCCCCCAAGAGGCGATATAGGTAGAATCTTATCCCCAAATTGAGGATCATTAATAAAAAAATAAAATAAATGACTTTTTATCTTTTTTCCTTTTATCTTTTTTATATTTTATCAATTTTCTATTGTTTTAAATATTTTTTATGTTACATTACTTTCACTCAGATCAGAGGTCTATCTTTTTCTTTATTATTTCTTCAAACTGGTTCCTAGGTATACTCTGACCTACCAATTTTCATGGGTTAGAGGTCTTATTTTTAAGACATAAACATTTGTTTTGGTTCAGCACTCCTATTTGGAACTTAACCAGAAAATGTCAGAAAATAACCATCTTTATGGGTTGTCAGTCCTTATGGAACACTCTTATTATTTTTCATTGGATCCACTGCTTTAGATACTTAGCATGGACCCAATTCACAATCCTTCTATATGCAAGGTTCTTGATGAAATATATGTCCACCACCATTTTGGCGGTAATCTCAAATGGACCTAACCACTGCACATCTAACTCGTTTCTTCTTCCAAAGCCATTCATGTCACAATAGGCTACTTTATTGTCTATGTGGTATTTGGATAACGCCAGTCAGTTCTTATTGTCCATCTTTTTGGCCTTAATTTTTTCTTTAAGGTCGTAACAAATGCTTACAAATGCATCTCAATAAGGAATATTTAAAAGTTGGAGCAAGTACTGCTTGGCACTCATCCCAATGTTAGTTCGACCACAAAATATAAAATTGGTGGTAATGCATCCTGTCTCCATACAAAAACTCAAACGGCGTTTTTTCAATTGCTGTATGATGACTTATGTTTGATGCAAACATCACTGAACTGAGGTATGTTCCCCATGAAGAAGTTCTCCCAGTGACCAGCTTTCTCAGCGTCATGGCCAGCGTTTTATTTAATAGTTCTACCAGTAAGTTTGTCTCAACAGTAGAGTACTGACATGACTCCTCAGATCCCCATTTTTCTGTTAGCATTGGGATCACGTGGGATGTGAAACTCATTCCATTGTCTCTTACAAGGCTTGCGGGCATCCATGGCGGTATACAACTAGATCCAGGATAAACCATGCAGTACTTTTAGCATCCACTTTCTCCAAGGCCTTTGTCTTGACCCATCTGGTAAGATGGTCGATCATAAACTATATACCTGGCTCCACCTGTGCTCATAGTCAGTTTTCCCATCACATTGATGGACACCGTATGACAGGAAAATCCAGGGCGTACCAGTTGATATCTTGTTGTGTTCTTGTATGGTTTGTGAAACTAGCACTCCGCGCAGCAATCCAGATAATCGGCCACATCATAGTTGATAGAATTCCAGTAATACTTTTGAATGTGGTCAGTCGTCTTCCTCAAGCCTCCAAGCTCAACAACATTATGCACGGACTGAACAATTGCTGCTCAGTCTGACAGTCTTAGGAATAATAGTCGTTTTCCATTAATCATCTTAAATACTTGTCCATCCTTGGTCTCAGTGTTTTCCATTGCTTTTTGAAGCTCACATTGGTTCTTTTGGGGCTTTTTCCTTATTATCAATTGACCATTATCTGAATCATCTCATCAGCTTGTTGGTATACCACTTGGACCATTGGTAACCTTGATAAGCTGTCCAAATTTTGATGAGAAACTCCTGCTTGATAAACTATCTCAAAGACATAAGCTTGGAACTTCAATGCCACTGGGCCAGACGTCCTTCCAGTTCTCTTAGGTTATGCAGCCAACACAGGGGGAGTGGTCCGTCACCACTTTAAAGTACATACCATGAAAATACACCTGATACTGCTTAAAGGCGTAAATCACCACAAGGCATAAATGCTTAGTGACAGCGTTACTCCGTTCTGCTGCTGATACCATCTGGCTCACATAAGCTACTGGATGTTCGTACCCAAGCTCTTCTACTTGACTCAGGATGGCGCCAATTGCCGTTAACAAATCATTGGTCCATACTATAAATTCTCAATTGAAATTCAGATATTTCAATATTGAAAAATCTATGAGATACCGGTGTAACTCATCAAAAGAACTCTGGGCCTCTTCACTCCAAAGGAATGCTTTTTAGGATCCTCTAACAAATTTGAAAAAGGGGATCAGCGATTCTTACAAAATATAGTATAAATCTTTGGTAATATACGACCATTCCAAGAAACGCTTGGATTTTAAACACTTCTTGGGATGGCCATCCGCTATAAAGTCCTCAATCTTCTGGGTTTGTGGCTGCAGCCCTCTGGAGTTGATGATAAACCACAGATATTACACCTCGTTCTTGAAGAAGTGGCACTTCCTTGGCTTAATCTTCAGGTAAGCCATGGACCATCTCTTAAAGGCTTCTTACAAGTAATGCAAATGGTCAGTAAAGGTCCTACTGAATTTTTATGTCGTCCAAAAACACCAGGACGCTTGACAACTTCAAGTCATTCAATATGGCGTCCATGGCCCTCTGGAACGTCGCAGGCACATTGCAAAGACCTTATGGAATCCAATTTTGGTTAGTATAGCCCCTGCGTGGTGATGATTGCGCATTTCTCCTGGTCTTCTGTTAGCAAATCAATTTCTCAATACCCTTATATTAGGTCCATCTCAGAAAGATACTTCACATCTCCCAATCGATCTAGAGCATCATTGATTTGTGGTAGTGGATACAAGTATTCTTAATTACTTTTTTCAGCTTTTAATAGTCAATCAATACTTGATTAGCGCCATCCTTTTTCTTCACAATCTGTATAGGGCTTGCCCAGGGACTTGATGACAGAACTAGGAGCCCGTGCTTCACTAGTTTGCTAATTTCCTCTTCCACTACTGCTTCAGCAGCCTTTGACTATCAGATTGGTCTCATTCTTACCAGTAAATTATCCCCAATATTGACTTTATGGATGTCATTCTTCGCACATCCTAATTCATAATCATCCTGGGCAAAGATTTCCCAATACTTTTGAATAGTTTTGGCACCTCCTACTTCTGTCTTTCCATCATATCAGTGAGTTGCTCTTGGTCAACCAATAGATTAATACTTTCAGCCTCCCCTTGCTGGTAATCCCATCTTTTCATAGGTCCCAAAATTATGGATTTTTTGCAATTCCGCCATCAGGATCAGATGGACAAATATGATGATCTGATTCTTCTCAATCTTCATCAGTTTTCCACTCAAATTCTCCAGGAGAGCTCAGATTACTTCATGGCTCAGCATGACTATTCCAGGAGCCACCCATGTCTCTACTCTGGACTTCTTCCAGGGCTACTGACCTCTCCATATATCAGCTTGAAAATATTCAAAGTCAATCTTGTATTGACTATAGTCTGCAATCCTAGTGGTATAGTTCTCAAATTCTTAGTTTGTAGTAGAAGTCACCAAATTTCATGATTTTCTTTAAAATTTTTATTCATTTTCGTCCATCCAATTGGTAGCAAATTGGGATAATGCCATCATTGTAGATCATATGATGAAATTTTTTCTCCTGTTAAGCGGAGTTCCCCATCTCTCTGATAAACTAGAGGTAGTGTCTGACCCAATAAGTCAAATTATTATCTTCAAAGTTAATTTACTCTGTATTTCCTTAAAAACTTGTTCCCTAGCAGAATACTGTAGTTTTGGTTGGCCAAACGATTTCTGGGGCGGATACCACTAAGGATTCAAATCTGAGTGGTAAAGCATCATACGCTTCACAGAAGATGGTTGTATTCAGCCTGGTGGTTCCATATTGCTTCTTGCGTTCCAAATCAGGCAAGATTCTCATTTTCTTCATCAGCTTAATTGAGACAGTATTAATTGGCACCCCGCTAACAGTAATCACCTGCACTTAGACTTGTTTGACCAGTATATCAATATATGTATACTCAAAATATTGCAAAATGGTATTCACAGAGTGTATAGCAGTGTTATTTGCTGAGTTGAGGTTGTGAATTATTTGCGCTGACAGATCAAGAAATGATTTCTTAATAATGCTTAGGGGGTTGACAAATTCACCTCATTTAATTTTACCTCAGCCAGATCATCTGGACTCTTTTGGTTTGAATTTTGTCCACTAGTTGATGCGCATATGGATAAACAGCCTCATTGATTATTTAGTGGTAAATCCCCTTCAATCTGGCTCCAGTTACTGCGTTGACCTAAGTTTACCACTTAATAAAGCTGGTCCTGTGTCATCTTCAACAAACAGATCACTAATGTCAATGTACTCACTTAGTAAGAAGGGAAAAACAGTTTAAACCGTAGCTAAACACTGTTTTCCATCTAGGCCGCTGGCCCTTTCCAAACTCCTGTGTGGTTTTAGCCTCCTTTGCCTATACCACATTGATTTGCTCCTTAGGCTTCTTGCTAAAGCACTGGGCAGCGAAGTGGCACTTCCCTCCGCACTGTGACAGTGCTTGTTACACTTGTCTGTCTGTTTGAACTCCTCAGGTTTGTTTCCTGGCACTGTTCAATTGTTTGTTTCCTACGCAGTTTCAGTCACTTTATCTTATTTAACCAAGGCAAGCATACAAGGGGATGGACATTACCAATATACGTAATGGGATAGGGGGAGGCGAAGTGTAACTACATTAGGCACACCAGAGTAGACAAGCTACCCCTGTTGCCAGCCAGTACTGCCAGGTATAGGGGGTTGAGTGCGCTATTCCAAGGGGGTTTCCACTAATATGGAGCAGGTGTGGAGGAAGGGGTACATATGCAGAAAACATATTAGGAACCATGATTCATCAAGTTGTTATTTCTTCAGCCTCATGTATCTGTATAGTCAGGCTTGGAAGTGTTCCAGTAGGTGTATGTAAAATCTGCTAATTGTCCCCTTGATGGTGGGCACAGTTCCCTTTAAGGAATCCAGTGCTATGGTGTGGATTGTTCACATTGCAATAATGACTATCAGGGAGCGGAGTGTGGGTGGTATTGGGAATTCAAGTTGGAGTGCGAGGAGGCTTCTGGAGATTGACAGCTCCTGGTCTTTATGTGTTCTCAACAAACGCGCAACTTCCTTCCATATGGCTCTAGATGGAGGGCATGCCTCAAGGCGGTGGTGCAGGGTGCCATCCCCTCCACACACTGCACACTCTGCATAAAAAGAGTTGGAGCTATCTGCTTCTCTGTAGGTTCTTCTGAGGCAACGCCATGTGTTAGCTCTTACCCTGGGTTGGAGGAGCGAATGATGTGTTATCCTTCATATTGTAACGCACAGGCTCTTTCCAATATGATGCAAACGAGTTGGGAAGCACCAGCAATGTCACTGACCACATGACTGATAATCCTGCTGAGAACCACCCTCTCACCCATGCGCCATTTCCAGAATTCACGACATATTTTCAGACTTAGGTCCTGCAATGCTAAAAGCAAGCAGCATGACCTGATCCCATGTTAGGTCTGTGAATGAGGCCATTGCCTGGCCTAACTCACTTGCTGAGCTCATTGTTCTAGTTTCCAATTGAAATAAATTTTAAAGAAATTTTTAAAGCAAGCAATGTGATTTCTATTATAATTTTCTTGTTTGAGAAAATGAAACTGTGTTTTCAGTTACTGTTTCCTCATTTTTAAAGCATTTTTTGATAGTTTAAAGTATTGCTAAAACCCTTTAATTTGGCTTTTCAGAGAAATCCAAATTGTGGCTTGGGAAAGTCCCATATCCCACATAACAACCATTCAAAGAATTCGGGACACCAGTCATTTGATACGCCAGATCAGTCCTAATCTGTGGGTCCTTGAATCCTTACCTACAATTGCTTTTTCTAAAGATTTTTTGAAATTGTCAATTCTCCCAATTCAATCTCCAAATTCATATGCAAATTTTAACCAATATTCACGAGGTCGATGTGCAGATCATGCTGGCCCTGATCTGTCACATCACCCCCTCACAAATCCAGAAACTCTCAGATCTTCTTGGGGCAATGCTCGCACTCCACTGGAGTTTGCCAGGTTGCTTCCTCCGCCAGATATCCCTTCCATTTCACCAGGAACTACTGGCGACCCCTGACCCAGCACTCCTCAAAATCCGCTCAACCTTGTACTCTTGATTATACTCCTGTGGATTCAGTGGCCATGTTGCTCCGGTCCCCGCCCTCAAAATCCTCGGAGTTGAGAACTGTGGATCACTGGATGGGCCTTTGACCCTTCCAGTAGGTCTAATTCAAACGCCACCTTGTTAACAACCCAGATCACCCTATAAGGGACTAAGAACTTCAGTATAAGTTTCCAGCTCTTCACCAGTACCACGTAATTCTTCGCCGCCACTAATACACACTCTCCTGGAGCAAATGATGGGTATGGCACTCTCCACCAATCTGCATATCATTTTTGTCATGCTGTGGTGCGCTCCAGGTTATTCTTCAATCTTCTTCTGATTTCAGTCATTCTTCATGATAATTTGTCCACCCCCTGACAAACTCCACCATTTGATCCTCCACCCAGCGTTGGATTTGATCCATTATTAGCAAAGAACGATGACATCCCTGTCAACAATTGGTGGTTGTTATAAGTAAACTGAGCAAGTCTGATCCAAGAGATCTAATCATCCTGCAGGTCTGAAATATAACACTGGAGGTATTTCTCCAATATTTTTGTTTACTCTTTCCATTTGGCCTTTGGATTGAGGATGGTAAGACGAAGCCCTACACAGGTGGATCTTTATATTACTGAGCAGGCTCAACCAGAATTTTGATGTGAATTGTAGACCATGATTTGAAATGATTTCTGCCAGTAAGCCATGACGAGCAAAGATCTCATCGCTGAAAATCTTTGCGGTGTGGTTGGCTAAGAATAATGAAGTACATGGGAAAAATTCAGCATATTTTGTTAACTGGTCAACCACAACCATTATCGCATTCTTCCCCGGGCTCTTAGGTAATCCTGTGATGAAATTCATTCTAACTGACCCCCACAGCTGACTCAGAATTTGGAGTGGAACTAACTTACCCGCTGGCTGCTTTTGTGAAGGCTTTGAACGTGCACAAACCAAGCATTCCGCTACATAATTTTTTATATTCTTCTGCAGGCCAGCTCATAATTATTTCCACTGCACCAGGTCAATCATCTTTGCCACCCCTGGATGTCCTGCCAATGGATGGTTGTGTGACGCCCGCAGCACTTCCTGCTGCAGCAGTGGGTCTGGTACCCATATCTGTGAGTCATGGCATGGAATTCCTTTTTTTCTTTCCGTATGTCTGATGATGGCTATGCTGCTGAACTTCAGCCATTTCCTCCCATAATCACTTTCTGAATAGTATCCTCCTCTGCTTACTTTGGATCTCCCTTTCCAACTCATCCTCCTCACTTACCATCATGGCGAATTGGTCTTCCTGGAACATGGTTGCTATGTTGTATTTTTCTAACTTGGTCTTATTTGTATGCCAGACCCACATCCTGACTCAACCAATCCGCTATGGTGTTAATCGCTCCTGGATGGTATTCCACTCAAAAATTGAACTGGGCCAGCTCCACATGCCAATGGGCGTGGCGCTGACTCATTTTTCTTGGCTCTTGGTAGTATTCCAGCGCCCAATGATCAGTACAGACTACAAAAGGGTGATGAATGTACAGCAAGTGATGCTGCCACTCCTGCAGCGCCGCAACCACCACCAGAAGCTCCTTGTCATATATCAGGTAATTCATTTCCACTGGAATCATTTTCCAGATGAAATATCACACTGGGTGTTCTAACCCATCTTCCCCCTTCTGTAGGAGTACTGCTCCTACGGTGAAATTTGATGCGTCCATTTTGACCACATAAGGTTTTCCCAAATTGGGATGGGCAAGGACTGGCGCCAAGATGAGCTTTTTCTATTAATAAATTGAACGCCCGCTCCTCTTCCTCCCCCATATGAATGGTACATTCTGCATTAATCACTTAAGTGGCAAGGCCAGCTTTGATAGGTCTTTGACATACTGCCAGAGAAAATTTATAGTATCCAAAAAACTTTGAACACCCATCTGATCCATTGGTGCCTTCCAAATATACCACCTGAATCTTATCCGGGCATATCCCTAGGCCTTTTCAGAATACCACATTACCCAGGAACTTGACTGACGTTTGATTAAACTCACATTTCGAAGGTTTCAACTGTAACCCCACCCCAGCTAACGCCTTTAGGACTTCTTGCGCATCCCGTACATGAGCCTCCTTGGAATGTGAGAACATCAGGATTTCATCCATATAAGCGATACAGCACCAGCTGATTAATTGACTGAGTACCTGGTTAATCATTCGTTGTAAGACTGCTGGGGCATTGCGCAGCCCAAAGTGCATTACTCAGTATTAAAACATTCCAAGGTGGCACTTGAATGCCATGTACCTTTGATGCTCCAGCCTCACGGGCACCTGGTTGAACGCATTGGACAAATCAAGCTTGATAAAAATGTTGCATCCTGTGACCATCAGTAAAATATCTTCCATAAGTGGAATTGGGTAAGGATCCAGTTTGGTAACCGCATTTAATCTCTGGTAGTCCACGCATGGCTGTAACTCACCGCTTGCCTTGGACACTAGCAGCACCAGAGATACTACGGTGGATTTCAACAGCTCAATCAAGCCCTCACTCAACATGGAATGTACGTGATCCTCTAAAGCAGCTTTGGACTGTTCATTAAGCAAGTACACTGGGCATCTGGGGGAAGCTCTGACCCTTCTTTGAAATGGAAATAAAATGCAAATGTCCCAGTGGGGAAAACTTCGAATACCTTTTGGGACCAAAGACCCCCACAAGGTTTTAATATTCTGTAGGTAAGCCCTCCTCCTGCATAGCCCCCAGAGTTTGAGGCCCCAATAACTTCTGGTCACCCACCAACAACCTCCACCTCATCAGTGGACCTCTTCTTGGGTACAAGGTTATGGTACTGGAGGGCACATCAATCTGCGGTCTGAACTGATGCCACCACTGCATCCCAAACACTAATGGGTGAGCCAGGTTCTCAATTGCGCAAAACTGCATCCAAACCCTAAATGGGGCTTGCTGTACCTTCACTGAGGAGCTTACGCGCCATGATGGCGCCCTTTGTGTGGCATCGGCAAAAACCACCACCAGTCCTTCCTGCACCTGAAACTTCAAATGCTCCACTAATGCCAGTTCAATATAAAATTTTCTTCCACCCCGGTATCAATTAGGGCCATGGCCCTCTCCATTCCCCATCCACATGCATCTCTATGGGGATAAACAGATGAGATAAAAGTGAAGTAGGTGTTTTCTCTTTAGATTAGTCTTTCACTTGCAAATTGGATGAAGGTCTCAACATATAGCCTGGGCGCCCTCCCCTTGAACATTTCTCACATTTCTTGGGGCTGGGTGCCACCCCCTTGACTAGAACAGCTGCTTACCGGAGACTGTCCCTTCCCTGGCAACATTGACTCCTCCCACCAGTCCCATGCCAATGTTGATTATTTCTCGACTTCAATTGCTAAAGCTACTTCCTCCCCAGCGTGGCTTGGACCTTCGCTGCCGCCAAGGATGCCAGCAAATCTGGCTACAACCCCTGGCGGAACATTTGTGAGGAATGGGAATCCATAACATGTGCTGCTTTTGCCAGTGGACGGAAGACCTGTGTATACTCCTCCATACAAGCTATGACCCTGGCTGACCATTAATAATGCTGACCAGGCCTCATCTTTGGCTTCATCCAGACATGCCGCCCAGTTGACCAACTCTACACACTCCTCCATCAAACTAGGCAAGCTCTCCTGTTCCTCAATAAGTTCTTGGAACCATCCCACCAGTTTTGGAGGCAAGGCATCCACCACCTGGGCGATTTGGAACGCGAGAGGGGATCCCCCATCGCTTGTGCTAACCATGCCTGAAAGTGGATGTGCGCTATTACCTGGTGAAGTTTATCCAGCGCCTCCATGGATAACGCCACCTGGCCAGTGGGAGATTTAGGTTTCACTTAGATCATTATAGTTTGCTGAGCGGATGCCCCCACAATCATCCTATTTTGCACAGCAAAAATGCCAACAAAAATCCCACCATAATCACAGTTAAGATATGTCAGTTTCATTCTTCTCCGTTGGCAACCACCACTTCTTCCCAAGGCCCACACAAAATGGAGAGGAATGTATTTGAGTTTCATTTTATGTAATTCACGGGCTCTTGCCAATATGAGACAAACAAGTTGGGCAGCACCAGCCATGTCACCGACCACATGACTTATAATCCCACTGAGAACTACCCTCTCACCCATGCACCATTTCCAGAATTTGCACATATTTGCGGACCAAGGTCCCAGTGATGCTAAAAGTAAGCAGCATGGCCTGACCCCATGTTAGGGCTGCAAATGAGGCCAATGCCTGGCCTAGATCACTTTCTGAGCTCATTGTTCTAGTTTCCAATTGAAATAAAATTTAAATAAATTTAAAGCAATCAATGTGATTTTATATTATGATTTTCTTGTTTGAGAAAACGAAACTGTGTTTGCAGTTACCGTTTCCTCATTTTTAAAGCATTTTTTATAGTTTAAAGTATTGCTAAAACCCCTAAATTTGGCTTTTGAGAGACATCCAAATTGTGGCAAAGAAAAGTCCCATATCCCACATAATGGCAATTTGGAGGATTCAGGACACCGGTCATTCAATACGCTGGATCAGTCCTCGTTCATGGATCCTTGAATCCTTACCTACAATTGCTTTTTCTAAAGATTTTTCAACTTTGTCCAATTCTCCCAATTTGACCTCCAAATTTTTACATGAATTTGACCCAATATTCATGAGGTCAATGTGAGGATCAGGCTGGTCCCAATCCATCACACATATTGTCTTCTGTGTTGTGAGATCATATGGTATGTCTAAGAAATCCAGGTAGTTAATTCTTGCAAAGACTGGGGCCATGTTGTGTGCCCCTCTGAGGGGTGGTCCTCTGGATTACTTAGTGTGAAGTGTTCTCTGGGCCTTCCCCTTCCCTGACTCATGTCTGTGAGTGTGTGATGGACCACCCCATGTGCTGAATGGTGCGGAGGAGGTTATTTGAAGTGTGGGGAGTTTCATGAGGGCCTGATGCGTTGTGGGTGGTTTGCAAGGTATGTGAGCAGGCTGGATGGGTTGTGTGGGCTTGTTAATTTTAGTGCACATGCAAAGTTGGCCCTCGCTGCTTTGGACCAGTGTTGCTGTGGGAAGTCAGGGGCTAGGACTCGCTCTATCCAGGTGCCCAGTATACAGTTGGCGTGGACCTCAAAGTCTATTAGGCCCATGCTGTAATGGTCAGAAACGTCCCAGTTTCCAATCGCCATCTTACCTTAGGTTTGATGCAATTCACGCTGAACGTCCAGTGTGAGCTGAACTCTCGAGGTAGTAACCTTGAATTAGGGAAATTTGAAGCGAGAAAAAGATGAAATAGGAAAGTGAGGTTGCAAACCCTGAAATTAATCTTATTTTATTTATTATCACATAAAAAGTGGCTGATGAACAGGATCCCAATAATCTGATGCCGCGAACACACCAAGGAAAAGACAGGATATTTGAGAGATCAAACCCCAAATTCAAGATTTTGTTGACGCAACAAAAACTTGTTGTGCATGGATCATCAGGTAAGATAAGGCAAGGGTGGCACCGAGGCCACCAGAGAGAAAGAGAGAGAATTCTTAATGAAGTTTGGAATTGCGCGGGCTTGACCTTAAAGATCGCCTTTCCAGGGCCTTGCCCAAACCATTGATTAGGCTTGCAAGAGCCTAATCAATAATTGAGGCGAGGCACAACCCAGCGCCTGAACCCAACAAACACCAAAAATCTTTTTAAACGAATTGATTTAGATTTGGAAAATCTGAACCTGAATTGAAATACAATGAACGTCTTAATACCATTTGTTACACATGCCTCCACTGGAGCATGGGCCAAAGAGTGTTTCTACCCGTACAGGTATCTGGGTCCCAGGCCACAGCCACCCCTGGATAAGTGCACAGACTGAGGATATAGATGAAGGTGAGAAGGTGATTGCGTGAGAGGGGAGCCACAGCATTGAAAAGATGAGTGAATTGGCAACCAGTACTTGCCCCATTAGTCCTGGGGATCTTCCCTTAAGGTAGGTGATGTGATTAGATATCCGCTGTAGTAGGTTTTTCTCAAATGTCTCATTGGCATCCCCCGCTTCCAACCATATCTTAAGGTGGCAACAGGGTTGGTTGTAGGAGGTGATGCAAAGGGAAGGATGAAAGTGTTGTTTCTTCATGGGGCTGTGAGGTTTGAGTAAGGAGCCCAGTTGTTAGTGTACTTGCCTAAGAGGATTATTTCTGTTTTCCTTTTGTTGAGAGACGGGTTGCTCACAATAAATTATTCCTCTAGTGTGCGTTCCAGTTGACAGGCTTCATTATTGTTAGCTATACCAGCTATGAAGTTGTCCGCAAAGGCTAGTATCTTGACTGGTGACTGGTCTTGTGTGGTTATGCTCATGAGGCGCGAGTCAGCGACATGAAGGAGTGGATCAAAGCTGAAGTTATACAGCAGCGAACTGAGGGCTCCCCTTGTTTGATCTCTCTGCGTGGTGTAATCTTTGTTAGTTAGAAATCCAGGGCCACATACAGCCATGGATGCAGATTCTGTGAGTAGCATCGCCCAGTTTATGAATCTGGGAGGGAGTTTGTAGGCGCTCAGGCATTCCTTCAGGTATGGCCAGCTTACGCGGTCATATGCCTTCTCACGGTCTAGGAATACCAGGGCTCCAGTTGCTTTGGAATTGACATATGTTGGTGACGGAGTGTATATTGGTCCAGATTGAACGCCCTAATATGAACCCAAACTGATTGAATGACAGGATTTTGGAGGCTATTGTGCCTAATCTGGTCACTAAAATTTTTATGTATAGCCTTGTATCAGTTTTAGAGAGTGCAATTTGCGCCAGTTGGCCAGGTCCATTTTGTCGCTCTTTTTTCTAACAAGGTTCTGACATAAAAGTCTTGGCCATCAGATATAGGACGGGTCTCCAGTAGGCACTGGTCTATTGATGCTAAGAGGAGGGGGGCGATTTGCTTGAAATATTTTTTGTAAAATTCGTAGGGTTATCCCATCAGGCCCTGGGCATTCCTACATGGTTCACCACGGACTTTGTCTCAAAGATCCTCCTGCGTTATTTTGTTCAGGAGGTTGTAGTCTGGTGGTGCACTTTGTATTCTGGCAGTGTATATAAAATCTTTAATTTTTTGGGGGGTCAGTTGGGGTGTCATGATATAGTTCAGTGCAGTAATGGTGTACTTCCGTCTTGACCTCCTTTGGGTCAGTTGCCATGGTGCCGTCATCTTTGTGGACCTGTGTGCACGTGGGCTAGTTGCCATGGGAATGGAATTGGCAGAAGAAGTATGTTGAGCGGGTTTGCCTTCTTTTATGAACTTACCTTTTCTCATTACTTTGATTCTGTGCTGGCGTTTGAAATGAGTGCTTTTAAGTGCACGGATAATTCCGCCAATTTGTGCCCCCAGTTGGGGCTGTAGCTGGACTTTGGGGTGTTGAGCTCAAGGTGGTCCAGTTCAGCCAAGGTGAGCCTAATTGTGGCTGTGTTGGCAGTGTACTTACACAAGGCGAGGTGATAAGTTTTATTTAATAGTTCAGTTTGAAATTTTCCCAAGTTTTTTGATGGGATCTGATATGAATGGGATTGTGAATTCTGGGTTCATGACCTTGTGTTTGACCTAGTAGGATACTTTAGACAAATTTATATGTTTTCTGGGTGTAGTTCCTCCAGGTTGATGCCTGTGTGGGAGTTTGGGTTGGCGAGAGCTTCACCAAAATGTGTCAGTGGTCATAGAAACTGATTTTTTTATTGCAAAGTTGGAGATGTTTGAATGGTGGGTTTTTGGTGCAAAGATGTAGCCAATGCAGCTCATTGAGGTGAGAGTTCCCTAGCGTATGTTGAGGTTGGTCATGTGGGGAAGGAGTAAAGACCTAAGGGAGGGTATTGTGTAGGCCAAGGGATGCCTTTATTTCACTAAACTCAATGTGCCCTTGTGGGTATCCCCTGGGGTTATGCCAATGGTCCATGTTGGGGTTATCCCAGCAGTTGAAGTCGCCCAGTAGGATGGTATCTGGTTGGAGGGTGAGTTTTGGGATGGTTTTGAGGAACTATTTCCTCTCATCTGCGGTGCACAGTGTGTATATGCATGCTATCAAAATTGTGTCCTCTTGGTTTTTGACCGTTACAACCAGGACATGACTGTGCAGATATGAAGAGGAGTTCATGAATTTTAGTTTTTTTGTTATTTTGGACAACCACCCAATAGTGTGTCGTCCATTCTGATAATGATGGGGAGACCCTAACTGAACAGTATCCCTCTTCCCCCTGTAGACAGTGGGTTTCTTGTATAGCCAAGATAACTGCAGGGGTTTTTCACAGGAAGTCTAGATTTTTGGCTTAGGACGCATGAGCCCTAGCTCCCACAATGTTTAGCATCCCTATTGTCACTTAGGTGCCCGTGGCACCTCAGGAGCAGTTGGGGGAGCCGCCCATCCCACACCCAACGCCCTTTTTGCTAGCCCTGCTTCATGTTTCTGGGCCATTATATTCTGTTGCATCATCTGATCCCATAACATGTGTCAATTTCTCATGGATATTACAGTTTTTAGGATTTGTGGCAGATTTTCCCACTTGTAACTCATGGTGGTCTGGTGTGGTGCGCTGATTTGTTTCTGTGGTTTTGGGGTGCGAATTTGGAGAATGGGTCCCACTTTTTAGCCCTTAGTGGAGCTGAATTGTTCCTCTAAGTTCACTTGATTGATACCATTAGGTGATTCAGTTTCATTGTTGAGAAAAATTTTCATTTTGGGCGTACCTCTCTGATTAGGTGGCTTGGATAATTTCCTCTACGTCCTCCTGAATTTTGCCAGGGTCAATGGTGGATGCTGTGAGTGATGCAGCCTTGGCCACTTCCCACTTGTGGGCCTTCTGCATCACTTTGCGTGCTTTGGGTGTTACTGGGTCTATGAGGAGGTAATGCCCATCCTCTCCCCATTGGAAGGCGTAGTTGGCGTCAGTAATTTGCCTCATTCTATGTCATCTTTGTTCAAGGTGTCATTGCAGAAGTCTGGGGCCATGATGCACTCCTTTACAGGGCATGCATGTTCCTTATGCCCCAATGCGGTGCAGTGGTTGCAGATAGGCGGTGCACGTTCTGTTGTGATGCAGAATAACTTTTGACACCTTCCCATCTGGGAGGTGAAACTCCGCTGTGAGAGGGATTCTTGTGAGGTCTAAAGCCACCTCAAAGAGCAGGTGGATCACGGCGATTGCCTTTCCTGTGCACTTCTTTGGCATCAGGTGAACTTCTTTAATTCGAGTTTTTTAATTTCTCCATAGCTGGTATGTCCAGCTCAGAGCTCCTCCTCAATTTTCTTGCATGGAAGGGTGGTAGAGAGCGAGTCAAAAAAGGTAGCAAAGTGTTTGCTTTGCTCCGTCTGGTGTGCATGGTGTTCACAATTCTATTGCCCTCAGGGAGGGCAACTTCAATGCATACTTTTGTGGTAATGTCTGCACCCTCTTTGGTCTCAAAGCCTAAATTGACCCAGTCATGTGGGATTGTATTGGTGGTAACATACACTGCATAGGGGAAGAGAGAGGGCTGTGCCTCGCTCACTTTCTCCCACAGAGTTGGAGACTCGACCCCTAGGTAAAGTTGGAGCCCATGCTCTACCTTTGATAGGTGTTGGTTATTGGGTTTTCATGTATTGGTTATGTAACATGGTGAACTCCACAAATCCTGGCAGTGCCTCAGTTTTTTGTTTTTTTGGCGCCACGTTTCCCAGTCCTCCTCTAGTGCGTTTCTTGCCCTTCAGCGCACTGTTTTTTCCATTGCCTGTTACAGCTTTCGCCCAGTTTAACTGGAATCTGTTAAAGACGCCCATCTCCTCTGAGTGATTACCTAAAATTGCTGTTCAAATTAAATTGTAGTAACTAATGTTATCATTATGAAAAATAAACTATATTTTCAGTCACTTTGGTAAGCTCAAATTTTGGACCAGACATGTCTTGAAGATTCGATTAGGGGCCTCAAATGTGATCCTAGCATATTCAAGAGATCCACCGTTTGTGAGGTGGATTTTTCAGTTGCTAGCTCATAAGACATCATTAATGTAGATTGTGATAAGGCAGAAGGGCCGCTTGTAACATAATAAAAGCATCAAAATTATCCATTATTTTTTCTACAACCAAATTCTGTGATTTTTTTTGTAGAATAGGTTGGCAAATTTTCTAAGGTCTTGTCTTTCTGGATTTAGATCCCCATAGATTCTTATTTGCATTTCAACATACGCGTGGGGCTTCCAAACTCCTTCATTATTGCAGCCTTGGCCTATAAATAAGGCCAGCTGTCTCCCTCTAGATGAGGTAATATCAAGCTCAACAGTATGTATCCAAACAGTTCATCACCATCAAAGCTTTTTGGTTATTGCATACCAAAACATAGTCATGTCAAACATTTGGAAGAACGCAGGAGCGTTATCCCAATGAAAAAGTTGGTAATTTTGGCGTGGCTTTGAATTACTCCAAAGTTCCTTTAGCTGCCACTCTTGGAATGGCTACCCTACTGACTTGGGGAGTAATCTCAGGGGTCATCTTCAAAATGGCAGCAAATGCGGTTGGCATATTTCTAGTAATTGTCAAATTCCCAACTAGAGTTCTTGGGGTCCTTTCTTCAGCGTCAGTCACTTCATAGGGTTCACATTTGCATCTCCGATTCTTCAGTTCTTTAAATTTGCTTCACTAGACGCTCTATGTCTGAGATGAGCGAACACAATCAAACATGATCCACTTTGCATTCCATCTTCAAGAATAAGACTTCTCAGTATAATTCTCCTTCTTTCTTCTTCAATGACGTTACTTTCCTGAGTAACTCATTGTTAAAATTGGTAACATTTTTCTATCCCTCCTCAATCATAGTGACTCTCTTCTCCAAGGCAGCAAATTCTCTATGCTAAGCTGAATTCAAAAAGTTCTTGTTAAAGGTTGACAATTCCATCCAGAGTTTTCTTAACTCTTCCTTATATGACATCTTAGATTGGCGTATCTTACTCAAATAACCCCTGTAGTGAGCACCAAATATTAAAATCTGGGTTTTTCAACGATGTTAAAGACTGGCTTAACTGATAGTTTTAAGAAGTTAACTGCACAGGTTTGATATATGCATGATTCATGTAGCTTGTTAGTATTTGATATGTGATTGATGATAGTATGACGACCATTATCTGTAGTTGAATATATAAGCCCAATATATTCCAACGCTAGACCTGTGATAATCCATGAAATACTGATTAACTATAGGGACTTCTTCCTTGTTCTGGCGAACTAAATACACTATCATATAAAGGTTCCTAGCCTTTCTTCTCATCATGCTGGTTCTGTGGAGATTCACATTAAGGTCTGATTCTCTTCTACTGATCCCTAATCCTTACTCTTTATACACACAAAGGAGTCCCCAATTAGTGTATACCACAACAATAATGAACTGAAGATGAATAGAACTTATATCTCAAATGAAAGCATCTTTTTTATAATTATGAATTGTTAGGGATTTCTAGAGGTAATTTAGCTCCCAACTCCTCGGTTGGCACCTCAGCCATGAAACAGCAGTTATTGCCATTGAACTTCCATCTATCATCTCTACAAGTGATGGTCCTATCCATTGGGTTAAGAAAATATCCATAAGACATCCTTGAGACCTGAAATGGAAAGAGCCAAAAAACGTGTCCCTAACATTTCCTGCTTGATCACAGCGAACCAACTGTATTTATTAGCGACCAGCTTAGGTAATGGGACTCTTTACCCATTATGGCAGGTTGTGAACCAACTTATTGATTCTTTAGTTGCAGGCAGCATCACTCGCCTCACAATTGCTAATAAAATTTCCAATTGGTTAGGATGAAACCTGACTTATCCTGATCTGTATACCTGGTAGTTAATCAATAATTAACCATCAGATGCCCCCATTTTGTCAGCAACTCTGCCCACTGAGATTTTAAACATTCACCCGAATTGATCCCCAGTGGATCCAAACACACAAGTTTACAACTAGTCCCCGGACCTATCAACCCAAAATTGAGGTCAATTGATATCCAATTCATTTGCTAGTGGGACTTATCCCCTAAAAAACCTGTAGATAACCTAGGCAGCGAAAAGGCGGGCAAAAATTACAATTTTCTGTAAGAAAACTATTATATTAAAGTAAAAAGACTTATCTCTCATTCGTCTTGCAATATTTAAAATATATTTTAAAACAATGAAAACTGGTATAGGCTCTAATTTACAAATTATCAACTTCTAGTAAGTATTTTCTTTATCAACTCTTTTTGTGTCCACTGATATAAAGTTCCAGGTGCAGTAGCTCCTTCTTACTTAATTATATCTTGGAAAGTGTGGAGCATATTATTTTACAATCAACGTGGCCTAGTCAGGTGTGGTGAACATATCAGTTTCTACTTTTTGTTGCCCTTTTTACAAAAATATGGCTTAAAGTTATTGGCTCCATTCTGAGGCTTCTAGACACTGGGTCTCATTTTTAGGTAAGAACGGATCTGTATCTAATTTTGTAGAGTTTCCTTTGGTAACATATGTATATTAAAAAGTGAATTTACATTAAATATTTATTTATCATTTAATCATTTTTAGGCAGTAGCTAGAATTCTACTATTGTTAATAGGTATTAAAGTATTTTGCTTCCCTTGCAGTATATTAGCAGCTGAATGCCACCATCACCAACTATCAAATTAGTGCTTTTATTAGGTTTAAAAGATTCTTGGGTTCAATAAATCTACTTTAGCCATCAGGTTATAAATAGTCTGGATTTATTCATCTGCATTATCAAATTATTGTTATGATTGGTTTTGCTGTTTTGTTAGCTATTACACATTCTTCTCTAAGTGCTTAAAATTAATATACATTATGCTCATAGCTTTATCCATTACACTACAGCTCCATAAGTCTATACTGAGTATTTCTCTAATAAGTTATTCATGTACTATGCTAAACTATGTTAGCATTTTTTGCTGTAAATTTCCTTTGCTGTATACATAGCCAAACAAGTTGTTGCTCCAGTCCATATGGCTTGCACCATCTCTGACATACTTCCTCAAACATGGTATAACATTAACTGATCTCTAAACAGAACTTCATCAGTCTACTTTTTTTAATTCTCAGACTATTTCTTTGGAATGGTCGCTTCAACATTCTTAGCTGGATCTAGCTGTATTTTTATCACCTAATTAAATGACTCTTGCATGTAGTTAGCAGGGGGTATGTCCTTAGGGTCCACTTTATACTGGGTCTAGTCAAGTAATTAAGGCCACTTCTCATCTATAAAGCGCCTTGAATGGTGACATGCCTATCACCCAATGATGGCTAAGGATACAAGAAAGTAGTATAGTTTGTAATATTGAGTTTATTTTGTCTTTTAGTTCATGTCTATCTTCTCTAGAATCTTTCATAAGCTTCCATATACTAGCTCAACACTTCACTTTGATGATAGGGGTGTAGATGGTAGTAACTGCTGTTTCACCTCTACCAAGTACAATAATCTTCATACCACATCATGAATGAAGCACTTCACATTGTTATTGCGCAGAATTTGGGGCAATTCATGCTGTTAATTTTTCAGCTGATGGTGCAAGCCAAAATGACTTAACAATGAATTTGAGGATATAAACTCGCTTTTCAAATGAAATCCCTGCTTGTAATCGGAAAGTAGAATCTCTGATAATCCTCAATAATAGCCAAGTAACTCCAGTACGCTCACCACTCTTAAGTCTACTGGCAACAATAAATACAAGACCTTCTGTCTTTGTACAAAATTAGGAAATTATTTCTCTATAATTGGGATTACTTCTCTGGCAGGTAAATATGTACTTCTCTTTGGGAAGTATAAACACAAAACTATCTAATATAGACATAAAGGCAACAGATACAAATATCAGACAGATGACAGATGGAAACAATAATTAATAAACTAAGCGACAAAAGTTATTAATGATCAATATCAAAATGGTAAATGATGTTTTATTAATTGGCCAGGCGCCAATATTATATGCCTCTTAGGCATCTCCTGGCTGAACTCATCTATTAGATGCGTTCATTCATATTATGCCAATCCTCTGCTGGTCATGGAAATTATTATGAAAAATCCCCAAGTTAATTTGGCCATGAATTACTAAAAAATAACAATCATTTTAGCCCAATTGAAAGCAATTTAACTCTAATAACTGGGATGTTTTTGGGTTGCAAACTCAACATCAAAATCTTCCCAATTATAGCAATTTCATGACTTGACAAATAGTAGTAAATGGGGATAATAATACATATGAACATAAAAGATGAAGCACCCCTAATTGGGATGTCAGCAGGCCTTTCAATAGCACTAAGTACGCCCTTAATCGTGACATCTATGTTTAAGTGCTTAATAAATTAATTTCATTAATCAATCCAAAATTCCGCCTTAGTGCGTTAAGATTAGTGCAATAATTTAGGAGGTGCAATTTAGTTAATGCCATGAGACCACTTTGAACCCAAGTGGACCCATAATCAGCCATAATATAATTATATCATAGTTATTATTAGCTATGATAATTGGGTTACTTCAGATGCAATCAGAGTGGTTATGAGATCAATCTGATTTATCAGATTATGCAGATGAATTGTGAAGGATTAAAGGATCCATCAATGGGAGTAATCTATCAGCATTGATGGTTTTCTCAAAGGGTTTGTTTTTGAGTCAACCATCAAAATCTAACATTTCCCCCCACTTGACTGGAATATGAACCCTGAGTTTTCCTGAATCCATAATGTCTGAAAACATCTCATCCTCCGCTTATTGAAATTTTTTCACTTCCCTTGAACCTGAACAGCGGCATC
Source organism: Massospora cicadina (assembly GCA_022478985.1). NCBI lineage: Eukaryota > Fungi > Entomophthoromycota > Entomophthoromycetes > Entomophthorales > Entomophthoraceae > Massospora > Massospora cicadina. The sequence continues at coordinate 64,009 of JAKSZP010000223.1, forward strand.
AGTTTAATCATTGAACAGAAATATGCATATGAATATGTGCTTGGGCTCTCTCTGAGAAGCAGAGTTGAGCCAGCTTATTCCTTCGCTGACAGTTGACGTCTACTCAGCCCAAAACCATCATTGAGGATGAGGTTGTCCCAGTTGTGGATCCTACCTGAGGATCAATAGGGTACAAACTTTGGTCTCATGCCTCCACAATTGTCTCAGAGGACAATTTTGGGCGCTCTTTTGATTCTATAGAGCCAACCTTTTTGCTCCAACTAGTTTATTGGGATGGCGATCTTCTGGCAGACTTTATCTTCATACTTGGCTATTTCCCAATAGTTCAAAATTATAGTGCGGTGTTGGGGTCGTCCAACTATTCTCATTGGGGCCAAAAACTTCATGAAACTTGGGCTGAATATGATTGGCTTTATGACCCTATTCATCTTTTGCTTGCTGAGGATCCCTCCATTCAACATCAAGATTTCATTCAGGTAGACAGCTTCATGGAGGAGGTCCTTGGTTCCTGGTCCGTGCCACTTGAAAATCAGCCCAATTTTGCTTCCTCTTTAGGTTTGAATACCCATGACATTCAAGATGTTCATTTTTGCTTGGCTGTTTGGGCAGCTTTTGATGCCCTTCATCAGGATAACGCTGATGAATACCTTCCCAGGATGGCCTTAGTTGGCCACCTTATGCATATTTTCCCTGACCAGATGCCCTCAGGTCATTTATTGCATGTTCCCCCTCTTATTGAGTGGTGGAAAACCCAAGTGTATCATGTTAGATTATTGACCCTGGAGATTTATCAGTACAAAACTAATTTTTTAGTCGACTGTCTTCTCTTGGGTGCTTGTTTTCCACCCAATTGTGGGCTTGATCAGGTAACTACCAACGGTTTTGTGCCTCCTCTCCCAATCATTTGCTGGTAGTCATCTACAATGAGTACATGACGCATTTGGCTTTATGCCGCTATGGCCCTTTTCCTTGTCACCCAGCAACTAGATTGGGCTGAATTGGCGCGTGAAGATGAAGGATTGGGTTCTGAGTAACCCCCCTTGAAGCAGAGGAATAAAGTTCTTTTTTTTTCTTTTAAAAATTATAATTTTCTTGTTACTTGTAATATAAAATCTTATTTTTTTACTATGTATATAGATGATAGAAATAAAAAAATTTCCTTTTACTATTATATATATATCTTATTATTATTATTATTTTTTCTCATATTTATTATTTCTTATAGTTGTATATACTTAAGTATGAATTCTTCTCTTCTAATCGGCCCTCTTCCTAAACTTTTTTTAGAAATTTAGTGTGGACTCAATTATAGACATGCCCCAAATTTTTCTCCTTAATAGTATAGGAAAAGTTTGAAGTTTTCTCTATAACGTTGAATGGGCCAACCCAAATGCGATTTAACTTGTGAGTTCATCCTGAACCATGGATATTACAAATTAATACTTCATCCCCCACAGCGAATTTGGGCAGATTGTATCAGGTTTTTTGATCTTGATCATGTCAGGCCTTACAAAGTTCAAAGTTGTTATCAAAAGCCTGGGCTTGCAGTTTAATTAAGGTATCTGCAAGCCTCTCAACATACTGAGAATAACTCAATCCCTGGGGTTCTTGTAGCAAGGAATACAACAATGGGGGTAAGGCTGGATGATTCCCATATAGAAGTTGGAAAGGAGACATCTTCGTGGCCAAATGGTAAGAAATGTTGTAGGCAAAAATGGCTGAACTGAGGAATAACTCCACTTGGAGGGCTTCTGAGAAGTCAGCTTTCTTAGGATATTGACAAGTGTTCCATTAACTCGTTCTACTGCACCATTTGTTTCTGGGTGGTATGGAGTTGACAGAACACCAAAAACCCCCATTAATTCATTGAGCTTCTGGAGAATAAATGCAGTGAAATTTGTGCCATTATCTGTTAATATGAATTGAGGACTCCGTGCCAATGAATAACTTGCTCCAAAAAAAATTTAGCAGTTGTTGAGGCTCCTAAGTCCCAAATAGCCCTGTCTTTGACCCATTTCATCAAGTGATTAATTGCCAGAATAATATACTTTGGTTTTCGCATTGCTAACTGGGAGGGGTCCAACCACATCTATGGATATAGTGTGCCAAGCAAATTTGGGCCAAACAAGCTGGTACGAAGTAGCTTTTCAAAAGAGTTTTTCCCCTTGGCACTCTTGGCAACAGCTCAAAGTTTCATGGATGTCAAAATGCATCAATTCCCAATAGTAATTTTGCTTGAGCTGCTCCTTTGTTTTCTTTAAGCCTTCATGGCCGGTGGCCTTATAAGCAAAAATTAGATCTGCTTGAGCTGAGGGACATGGAAATATATATTTCTTCCCATCAATCACCTTGAATAAGACTCTTTTTTCAGTATGAATATCTTTTCTTGTTTCAGAGAGAATTTTCTACACTTGTTCGGGCTCATTGGCAAAAGTTCCACTAACCATCTTCTGAAACAAGGCATCCGCAGGCTGACAGAGGGTGGCCACAATGGGCAGACGGGACAAACAATCAGCATTCTGATGCTTAGCACCAGCCCGGTGCTTGATGGTATAGTCATAAGCTTGCAGCTTAAGTGCCCAGTGAGCCAAACGTCCTTCTGGCTCCTTCAAGTTATTTGGCAAACTTAGGGATACATGATCATTAACCACAGTGAAATGCACTCCATGAAGGTATACTCAGAATTGCTTATAGGCATATATTACTGCCAAACACTCTCTTTCTGTCACAGTATAATTTATTTCATGGGCATTTAGGGTCTAGCTAGCATAAGCTACTGGGTGCTCTTTGCCATCTTCTCCAACTTGGTACAAATCAGCTGCAATTGCCATTAATGACGCATCAGTCTGGAAAACAAATTCCCAAGTAAAGTCAGAATAGTGCAACACTGGTGCGACTGTTGGGATTCAACCTGTTCCCAATCAATTTAATTCAAATTTCCCTACTTCTGATACATCTCTGAATTTTCCTCTAATGGAGTTTTATTTTCTGTCACCTAATCGATTTGTTAAAAGGAAGCCTGCCATCAACTCCCCACCTGATCAACATCAGGATTCTGAAGATCTTGCTAGTGGAGGACGTCGCTATCCTGAAAGGATTTGGAAAAAAACCTCGCCAATAAATATCCGCGCTTTTTCTTATATAAAGTTACGTTTTTATCCCCAATTTGTCCTTATCTTTACTTATTTCTAGAGCCTCTGTACAGCAAGCTCCTCTCCAGCCATCAAATTCACCGATTTTATTACAATAGGTCCCTTGTCACCTATTCTCAAGCTTATAGTAAGTTACTGGCCCCTACAGTTAGGATTCCCAGCTCTCCCCACTGTCTGCTCACTGCGGGACATTTTATCCCATCCATTTTGGTACGATTTGGAGGAACTATTGCCCTCAGCTACCCTATCCCAACAAAATAATTGGTGCTCCCTGCCAGGTACTCTCCCAAGCTACCTGGTTAATAAATATATTTACAATAGATGATGCTCGCCAAGACTATAGTTGGCCACTTACCAAAATATCCAGCGTCACCCAATGGGCAACCTCTAATGGAAATCGCGACCCTGAGAACAATGAACCTAATTTTATACAACTCTGTGCTATACTCAATATCTCTATTCTGGCCCTAGAACCCCAATCCTATCGTTTTCAGCCTACAGGTGTTGCTGATACTATTGATCAATTACTTCTAGGTGCCCTTTTCCCCGGAGATTGCTCCCATTGTAACCAAGCCTCTGCAGTTCCTGATAATATGCAAGCGCTATATAAATCTGCCACCTTATCTGGCTCTGAAGTAGGAGTATCTCACACAGAGCGATATTTGTGACAGTTTGCGCACCTTGACATTCACCATTTAGTCCAAATGATTGGGATCCACCATAAGGAAATCTTGAGACAGTTTACCTTGTCACAAGAGTTACACTCCTACCTTTTAGATTTCTACAACTCAGCTTCTTTTTTTGTAAGAGATAACCATGAGGCTATTCTTGAAAATCGCGCCCAACTTATCTCTATTCAAAACCAACTCTCCCAACTGGATGTGGGAGTGGCTAGCCTGCTTTGCGATGAAGTAGCTACCCAATTTACTGAGACCACCACAATTATTGATAGTTGGTTGCAACAAGCCATTACCAACCTCGCCAGCCAACTTAATGCTTTTACTGAACAAACTCTTGAACGAATAAGCCAGATTGAATCAACAATCCAACCAGCGTTTAATGTCTCAAGCGTGCCCAAGATTCCAGGGCCCCCTGGCCCTGTGGGTCCCCCAGGCCCCCGGGGAGCAAGGATCAGCTGGTCCCACAGGAGTGATGGGGCCCCCTGGTTGGGATGGAAGTGAAGGGCCACCTGGGCCAACTGGCCCCCTGGATATGGGCATCCTGGTCCTTGTGGGCCCCCTGGGCCTCCTGGCCCTCCAGGTTCAACTGTGCACTTACCTTCCCCTTCAGAGGATCCTTCCTCAAATAGCCGCATTCTTACTCTTGAGTGAAACCTTGAAAATATTGCTTGAAGCTGTTGGATATCTCGCTCTAGAGAAACTATCGATCCAAATCTTACTGTTGATGCAATTAAATAAGGGTTGGATAACTCTTACCATATTTACGATTCTCTCACTGATGATTTAACTCACCAAAAAGAAAAAAATTGTTAGGTTGGAGCAAGACAATTATGAGCTCCAAACCCTAGTTCAAAATCTACAAATCAAAATGGAATCAATACACAACGAACTTCAACAAAAAGCATCCACTGAGTCTCCAATTGCCCAAATTGGGGCTCTTCAAAATGATCTGAACCATTTTAGACAATAAGCTGATTTAAATATAAATCCCGTGCCTCCATCTGAATCTGAGCTATCCAAAACCAATCAAATTATCCCAGTAGGCATTAATGTTATTTCAGCTCCTGTGGGAACCATGCTTAAAACTTCTTTTAAAGACAAGTTCACCCCAGGGAAGGAAGTATTGCATCATTTCTATACATTTATGAGAACGCGATGAAGAAAGTTTCTGATTGACAAAAGGGCAAATACTCACCCTCTTGCCTTAGTAGTTTCACCCAAGAAATTATGGTACCCCACCTCATGAGATGCAGCACTTGGGCTGAGGTGAAGGCTGCGCTTATTAAAGAATTTGGTAGTGATCTTACCTTGGCAAATTAGAAACAGGCCTTTATGAGTATTAAGTTAAGATGTGGATAATCTCCCACAGAGTTTGCTGCTTGATTCTACGCTGAGGCTCAGACATTGGTAACTAATAACTGCCTCACTCTCGATGATGCTGTTGTTGCCATCCTGTCCACTTTAGAGTTTAACCCGCAGCTCCATCTTCACATAACTTCAGTTAAACTAAATTTTACTTCTATTTTAGATATTAAGGAGGCCCTTCTTTAAATTCCTACTTCTGTTGTTACTGCTGCTCCTGCTACCACTTCAGCCTCATGTCCTTGAATTCATGTGGTGAACAACAATGAGTCTGGAAATATCGAGCTTGACTTAACTGCACCTATTGTGGTCGTCGCAACAACACCATTCAGCATTGTTGAACAAAAATGACCAAGGAGAAAGTAAAGAGGGGTCAGCATAGGGCGAGAGGCTCCCTATTCTGACAACTTTACTACGCCTCAAGAACAATCAGTTCATACTGTTTCCGCTGACCTTGTTGGTCCTAGTGCTACTGAAGAGGAAACCCCCTACTGAGCCTTCCATTGATATTAAACCTACCAATATTTCTTCTTAACTCTTTCTAAGTCGGCCCCTGCAGCTATATATTCTATTCCAGCTCAGTGGGGAGTGACGGTAACCCATATTGAAGCAGTGGTCCACAAGGTGAAGTTTCTTGCTATCATTAACTCTGGCTCTCCAATTAACATCATTTCTTCTCAACTAATCGGAAAAATTAAGATTCAGCCTGATCTTAACTATTCATCAGAATATGGGACCGCTGGTACTGCATGTGCTCGAGCTATAAGTGCTTACTCCCACTTACCCCTAAAGCTAGGCGGCCTACAGCTCTCTATCCCTGCTGTAGCCTTGGATAATAATAGCTATGACCTCCATTTTGGCACTGGGTTTCTTATGGAACATGCTGCCATTATTAACTTTAAGGATCATTACATTTCTAAACTAGGATACCGTGTCCCTTTACTTTTAACTTCTGCTCTTAAGGAAAAGGGAAAGCAGAAGTTGAGGACATGCCTGCTCGAGTCTCCTGATTCCATTGAGCGTTTAGAATATCGTGTGTTGGGGTCCAAAGTTAAGTCGCCCCCTCCCATGGTCGAGGCTGAGGAGGGGATGCCTTTACATTCTCCCCAAGTCCTTGCCATACCTCCGCAGGCCCAAATTCTGGTAGACACTGGGGTCCAGTTGGTTCCCCCTCCTAATAGTTTGCTCAAAATATCCAGTTTACCTAACCCTTCCATATTTGAAGCTCTCCCCTGTCCAGGGGTTTTAAATCCCGCTTATCAAGGCACTGACACTGTTCTTTTAGCCAACCTCTCCTGGTCTCCTAAAGTCATTGATCTGAACCAACCTATCGCTTATGTCCGCCTCCTACCTTATGACCAGGTAATGGGAGTTCATGGCGTTGGGACCCTTCGTGACTTTGGTTTAGAGGAGCCTCCTGTTGTTGCTGCAGTGTCTGTACAAATTTGGTTCTTATTTATCAGCTGAGCAAAAAGCGGCTGCCAAAGCTTTGATCAATGAGTATTCGGACATTTTCTCCTTGGGCCCTCACAATTATGGCCATATGCAAGGCATTCAACATCAGGTCAATACTGGATATTCTGCTCCTTTTCGCACTCGACTTTATCACAAATCAAAAACTGAAGAAGCCCAGGTTACCCTTAAATTAAAGAAATTTCTCGATGCTGGCCTCCTTCAACCTTCCCATAGTTCTTGGTCCTCCCCTCTCCTGTTGATTAAAAAGAAGGATGGGAGCCATCGTGTTGTTATGGACTATCAACAATTAAATTCCATTATGCGCAAGGACAGCTACCCTTTACCCCGCATTGATGACTCCTTACGCTCCTTATCTGGCTCCCAATAGTTTTCTGCGATGGACCTGGCCAGTGGCTACTGGAAGATTGATCTTTCCGCTGAGGATTGTGCCAAGTGTGCCCTTGTTTCCCATGAAGGGTTGTTTGAGCCCACCCATATGCCGCAGGGGTTATGCAACGCCCCTGCTACCTTCCAACGGGCTATGTACCAGTTTGGGGACTTTGAACTCATGTGTGTGTTAGTATATCTTGATTATGTCACTGTCTTCTCCTGAACATTTACTTCACACCTCATTCATCTTCGTCAGGTAACTTAGAGACTATGGGAGGCCTCCTTAAAACTAAAACCCTCTAAATGTAAATTCTTTGAACGAGAAATGGAATTTTAGGACGCAAGGTGAGATGGCAAGGTATCCTCCCCATCCCAGATAAGGTCTTTGCCATTGAACGCATGCCCGCTCCAAAAAATTTGTGAGACATCCAAGTCTTTCTGGGAATGGTGGGCTACTACCGCCAGTTTATCTCTCACTTTGATGACCTTGCCAAACCCTTAGTTGAACTCCTACACAAAAATGTGCCCTTCTTTTGGGGCCCTTAAAAGCAACAGTCCTTTGACTCCCTATGCACTGCCTTGTCATCAGCCCCTGTTTTAATATAACCTAACTTTGAGCAACCTTTGGTTCTCTTCACTAATGCTAGTGACACTGCTGTAGGCGCCATCCTTTCCCAGTTAGACCAAGACCAAGTTGACCACCCAGTTGCCTATTTTAGCAAGACGTTAACCAAGGCAGAGCGTAATTACTCAGTAACTGAACGTGATTGCCTGGAAGTTTTACTTTCTATCAAACACTTCCGCCCCTATTTGTATGGTAAACATCGTACAGTAGTTACCAATCATTCCTTCCATTGGCTTCGTCAAATGAAAGATCCCTATGGGAGGTTAGCTCGCTGGGCCCTCAGACTCCAAAATTATGATTTTTTTATAGTTCACAGAGCCGGCGCCATTCATCAAAATGTGGATGGACTACCTCGCCTCCCTATTTTACATGTAATTATTCCTAAAGAAGATCAACTTTTTGAGCTTCTCCCTCACCCTAAACTGTGGTCTCAAGAATCTCCATACTTTTAAGCCCAATTAAAGAAGATGACTACTAACACTAAAGTCGTTGATGGTGTCTTGGTAAAACAGGTTGACACCGCTTTTCTGTCCTATCTCCGCCCTTCTCTTCAGACTGAAACTATCATGGAAGCTCATAAGACCCTTGGGCATGGGGCTATAAAGAAAACCCTTGAGTGACTAAAAGCCAAATGCTACTGGGAGAATATGGCCGAGTCCATTAATGATGTTTTAGAAAGTTGCTTCACCTGCCATTCCCAGGACAAGTCTAATCCCCACTTTAAATTTGAACTCATAGCCCCTGGGGCCCCTTTTGATACTGTTAGCATCAATGTTGTAGGTCCACTACCTGTGGGTGTCTATGGCCATCGCTATATTATCCTTGCCATTGACCACCTAACCAAGTGGGTTAAGGCCATTTCAGTCCTTCATGCTACCGCTAGAGCTACTGCTCTCTTCCTTTACCAACACGTATTTTCCTGTCACAGTTGCCAAAGGTACTTTTATCAGACAATGGCAAAAATTTTATCTCCTCTATAGTTTAATAATTAACTTCTTTACTAAGTATAAAGCACCTCTTCACTACACCATATCACCCCACCACCAATGGCGCGGTAGAGAATGCTAATGGTACTTTAATTTCTATTCTATGAAAGTTAGCTGCTTCAGACCCTGTGCATTGGAATGATTTTCTCCCTAGTACCTTATTGGCCTACAGAGTTAGCTATCACAGGATGATTAAGATGTACCTTTCCAAGCCCTATATGGGCGCGAGCCACTTTTACCTTCCAGTCTTCAACCTATCCTCGAATCAGCTAATCTAAGCATTATAGAGCTTACCCTGCGACAGCTAACTGATGAGATCATACATCTCCAAGCTATGGCTAATGGATCTATAAAAACTTCCAATTTTAGAGAAGTAGTTTGAGCCAATGAGCACCGTCCTTCACTCCCTGAATACTCTTTAGGAGATCTAGTCTTGTTCTATCACTATCGCCCTGGGGGCAGGACCTATAAGCTTGCCACCACTTGGTCTGGTCCTTATCAGGTGATACACCGTAGGGGCCCTGAATACTCTATCGCTGCTACTGGTACTGGCACGGTAGTTAATCGCGTCCACAGCCATTTTCTGTGCAAGTACTATCCCCCTTGGCAAGATCTTGATGGGGGTGTTATTAGGGATTTGACCTGCTCCAAATCAATTTAATTCAAATTTCCCTACTTCTGATACATCTCTGAATTTTCCTCCAACAGAGTCTTATTTTCCATCCCCTAATTGATTTGTTAAAAGGACGCCTGCCATCAACTCCCCACCTGATCAAAATCAGGATGCTGAAGATCTTGCTAGTGGAGGACGTCGCTATCCTGAAAGGATTAGAAGGAAACCTCGCCTATAAATATCCACGCTTTTTCTTAAATAAAGTTACATTTTTATCTCCAATTCGTCCTTATTTTTACTTATTTCTAGAGCCTCTGTACAGAAAGCTCCTCTCTGGCCATCAACTTCACCGGTTTTATTACAATAGGTTCCTCGTCACCTATTCTCAAGCTTATAGCAAGTTACTGGCCCCTACAGCTAGGATTCTTGGCTCTCCCAGCTGTCTGCTCACTGCGGGACATTTTATCCTATCCATTTTGGTATGATTCAGAGGAACTATTGCCCTCAGCTACCCTAACCCAACAGTGACTAATAGGGCTGAATGAAGTTGGTCAAATGCCTCCTGGCAGGCCAAATTCCACTCAAAAGAGACCTTATCCTTAAGTAGATAATATAAAGGTTCTCCAATTTGAGCAAAGTCAACAAAAAATTGGTGATAGTAACTGATCATACCCAAAGATACTTGTATGTCCCGCTTGGATTTGGGCCTCTTCATTTTAGATATTGCTTCCAATTTGGCCAGTTGTGGCCGAAGACCTTCTTTATCAAGTACAAACCCAAGGTATTCCAGCTGGTCCTTAAAGAATTGACACTTCCGGGGCTTAATCTTCAAGTTTGCAGCTGCTAACCTCTTGAAAACCTCTTCCAGGTGTTCCAGATGTTCATCAAAGGTACGGCTGAATACGTTTATTTTATCTAGGTATACTTGTACACATAACAGTTTAAGATCGCCCAGTGTAGTGTCCATTGCTCTTTGGAAGGTTGCTGGAGCATTACAGAGTCCCTGGGGCATCCTCGTTGGTTAAAATAACCCTTCTTGGGTAATAATAGTGCACTTTTCTCACTCATCTTTGGGAAGATCAATTTGCCAATCCCCACTAATTAAATCCATCGCTGAGAAGAACTTTGCACCCCCAAGCCTGTCTAAGGCATCATTAATATGTGGAAGAGGATAGGAATCAATTTTTGGTAATGTTATTAAGCTTCCAGTAGTCAATAACAACCCTGTTGCTCCTATCTTTCTTTTTTACAATGAGAATTGGGGCAGCCCATGGACTCTTAAATGGCATCAACTTACCACAGTTGAGAAGTTCTTAATTTCCTTTGACCCAACCTCTTCAGCAGTTTTTGAACGCCTAATCGGCCTCAATCAGATAGGCAAATGGTCCCCAGTATCTATCATATGAGTTACTCCTCTCACACATCCCAGGTCAAAATCATTCTTGGCAAATATCTCATGGTATTTCTTGAATAATCCTCGAACTTGGTCCTTTTCCTGATCATTTAGTTCCCCTAAATTGGCCACAGGTATGAAATTATGTACATAATACAACTCATCATCAGGAAGCCCTAGCTCATCCAGGGTTCCAAAATCGTGGAAAGATTCAATTTCTGCAATAGGAATCAGATGGAGATAGGCAACCGCCTGGTGCCTTTTGATATAAATTGGCCGATTCTGCATGTTTTCACAGAGATACTAATTTCTTGATATCTAGGAATAATTATCCCAGGCACCACATTAGGTTCAAGTTGAGTTTGGGACCAAGGTTAATAAACTTTGCCATAAAACCCTTCTGGGATTTGAATTGTTAGCCCAGTCAAAATTAGCTCTAATGAGTACTCATTCCTCTCCTCATTGTCAGAACGATTTAGATAAAAATTCCAATGAACTGAACACCTCTTGTTTCCATCTCGTTATCACTGTATTTTCTGGCAAATTCTGAAAGCTGATTGCCTATATCCTTATTAGATAGTTGTGTCCCCTGTAGTGAGCACCAAAATGTTAAGTTATCAGCCAATGGTGCAAGCAAAATTGACTTAACAGTGTATTTGAGGATATAAACTCGCTTTTCAAATGAAACTCCTGCTCATAATCAGGAAGTAAATTCTCCAATAATCCTCAATAATAGCCAAGTAACTCTGGCACGCTCACCATTATTAAGTCTACTGGCAACAACAAATACAAGACCTTTTGTCTTCATACAAAATTAGGAAATTATTTCTCTATAATTGGGACTACTTCTCTGGCAGGTAAATATGTACTTCTCTTTGGGAAGTATAAACACATACAACTATCTAATATAGACATAAAGGCAACAGATACAAATATTAGACAGATGACAGATGGAAACAATAATTAATAAACTAAGCGACAATAGTTATTAATGATCAATATTTAAATGGTAAATAATGATGTTTTATTAATTGGCCAAGCGCCAGTATTATATACTCTCTCAGGCATCTCCTGGCTGAACTCATCTATTAGATGCTTTCATTCATATTATGCCAATTATCTGCTGGTCATGGAAATAATTATGAAAATTCTTCAAGTTAATTTGGCCCATGAATTACTAAAAATAACAATCATTTCAGCCCTATTGAAGGCTATTTTACTCTCATAATCAGGATGATTTTGGGTTGCAAACTCAACATCAAAATCTTCCCAATTAGATCTACGTCATAACTTGACAAATAGCAATAAATGGGGATAATAAAGTATATAAACATAAAACATGACGCACCCCTAATCAGGATGTTGGCAGGCCACTCAATAGCACTAAGTATGCCCTTAATTGGGACAACTATGTTTAAGTGCTTAATAAATCAATTTCATTAATCAACCCAAAATTCCGCCTTAGTACACTAAGATTAGTGCACTAATTTAGGAGTTGCAATTTAGTTAATGCCTTGAGACCACTTTGCACCCAAGAGGACCCATAATCGGCAATAATATAATTATATCATAGCTATTATTAGCTATGATATTTGGGTTACTTCTGACCAATCAGAGCAGTTATGAGGTGAATCTGATTTATTAGATTATGCAGATGAATTGGGAAGGATCAAAGGATCCATCAATGGAAGTAATCTATCAGCATTGATGATTTTCTCAAAGGGTTTATTTTCAAGTCAACCATCAAAAGCTAACACATGCCTTGTGATTTAGTTATATTTGAATTGTACTGTTAAGCTCAGGTGCGTGTCTTCACTGACACATCCTCAGCCCAATTTAAAATAATCTAGCTACAATAACAAACTTCTTTCAATGAGTCTGAAAGTAGTGGTCCAATCCTATCTCTTGTTATGATGTAAAAGGTTGATGTAGATGAAATTGGTTGGTAGTCAAATACATTAAAAGTTATAGAACATAAGCATAGAACAGTATTTTAGGACTTGGTGTACCTCAATCAACATTGACTCCCTAATAATTCCTTTCCTGAGATATGACCATTTTTTCGCAAGTCATGCCCATCATGCATGTGGGCTTCCATCACTAAGTCCTGGGATTGGTAGGTTGAATGCATTAGTACATTACCCTTGGACCATCTTCTGAAGGCTTATATCAATACGCTGGGCAATTTTGGTATATCTTATCTTAAAATTAATGTCCTCATCATTTCTTATATAATGTTTTTTAGCTTTTCTTATCAGGTCATACAACAATTGCCTAAATGTTGCTAAAGATAAAATGCAAGAAAATTAGCCATTTTTATATTGTCCAGGTGTTTGCTTACTTCACTGTGTAATATTATAGAATTATAATCTAATAACTGTAATGCCCATCTGAAAACCTTTTATTAAGGATTTTCATGTCGTTGACCAGAAGAGTGTTGTGTGATCTTTCACCACTTTTTAAAGAAAAAACATTATAAATAGCGTTGAAGTGTTCTAAAAATTTTATGGATGCCAGGCATTCTCTATCAAACCATGTAATTCTTCTCAGCCTGCGTAAAGACCTTGGAGTAGCATTAATATGATTACCAATTTCATCATCTAATTGGAATAGTATCTTTTAAAGCCTGACACTTTTATCATCTTATACACTATTAAAGCGTCTTATTAAAATTCTGGGTATATCCAAATAGGTGCCTCCACCAATACTGCTTATAACCCTTCAGAGGCCTGATATTGCTCTAGGACCCAAACATTCTACTATTCTTTTGTGAGGTGGTAGATTAAAAAACTGAAAGTCTGAAAAGTCGGAGATGAATTTCTTATAGCATCCCATCATCCCTAAGAACCCTTGGATATTGTGCATGCTTCTTGATTGTTACATGGCCATTATTAGTTAGATCTTACCCTCTTGTGATTTAATTTCTTGATATTTAATATTATATCCAATAACATCTAATTCCATCTTTAGAAACAAATCTTGTTTTGTTTCAGCTTCAGATTAAGATATCTTAATCTAGTAAACGCTTTAAGAAGTTGTTTGAGATGGTCTTTTATAAAGGAAATAAACAAAGTGATATTGTCCTGGAATTAAAATAAATGATAATTTTAGCTCTAAAAGACTTTTTTATAGCTTGTTGAAATTCTTCAGAGCGTTGTATTCTTTTGGCATCCTTGTAGGCTAAAACTAACCCTGTCTATTGATAAGAGAACACTTCACCTGATCCTAAGTGACAACTCCGCCTTCTAGTATAATTAAGCTAAGTCCATCGCAGAGAATTACTTTAACATCCTAAGTGTTTAAAGTGATATTTATTATGTGGATCCATAGAAGTCTTTCTTATCAACCTTATTCAACTGGAGTTTATCCATTACCACGTGGTGTTTACAATCCTTATCTCTTACTAACAGTAGCGGTGAAGCTTATGGTCTCATGGAGGGTAGCAATATGACAGTTTCAGTAAACTTAGATGAGCTCTTTAGCTATGATTTTTTTGATTGGTGGTATGGTCTTGGAATTGAATGGTTAGTCAAAATGGTATTTATTTTAATTAGTTCTCCTTTCACTATCTCATATTTGTCTAGCCCTATATGAAGATGTCTTCATCTCAACCAGAAATTCTCCCAACTGCTTGTTCTCCTTGTCTGTTACATCTCCAAAAACTAGTTCATTAATTTATATTGGCAGGCACTGATTCAATACCAGTACATCTTACTAATCTTGCCTAAGTGAAGAATTTTCCCTTTTACAATAAAATTGGATAGTTGGATATTTTCCTCAAGATAATGATCAACTTGTCTATGAAGCTTGATTCAAAGAACTCAGATAATGACTGTGGCTTTTTCACTTTAAATCCCATTATAACTGAAGACTTTAAGTATAGTATTTTGAGGTATATTCAAGCTAATTGAAAGTGGAAAATATACGCTGTTCACTAGTTGTATCTCTATGTTTTCATTTGCGCTCAAAGATAAACATTTTTCTGCAGTAAGTGTCTTGTAGTTGCACAACATTCTTCTCCTTAATAGTTTATTTTATAAGAAGAAGAATTAATCTGTTTTAACTCATGCTTACTTATTGTGCAGCTAAATATCTTCTACTTTAAATGAAAGGGTATCAGTAGTTAAAAATGATAATTGTGCTGTTTGTGAATTCAGTCTTCGCACTAAACTCTATTAGGGAAAAAAGTTAATTAAGAGGTCATAGTGATGTCTAGAATCACTTCTAAGATGTTTCATTTTCTCACCCAAAACTTAAAGGCAAAGCGGAGTACTCACCTAAAGATCATATTTTATCTGACCAGGTTGCTTGGTACTTGAAATCATAATGGATACCTGGAAGGAACTTCAACTTCAACATGAGTTTAAAGGACATAATTTTGACTGGTGCGCTAGTTTCAAGAACAGATAGTGAATTAACTCTTTGGATCACAACTCTAAATTTTGGTTAAGCTCCTTATAAACAAATTCTTTTATATTTATTAGAACAAAGGTAAATGACATCTCAAACTCCTCCCATGAATATGGTTTCTTTGTCTCTAAATGCTGTGTTATCATCCAATGTCTTAATGTTCTTTAAGGTTTTCAAGGCAGTATGTTTTTATTCATTAATAATGTCAATGATTCTCATAGGTAAAGTTGCCTGTGCTAAGTAAGTAGTACTCAATCCATGACTTTCATTTCCATGTAATTGTAACCTTACAAGCACAGCCAAGTTACTAGGTGCCTTTATCAAATGGTATCCTGAAATAACTAAATCCCTATCCTCATGATCATCTTCTCCTTCTTATTGCAGATTCACCCAGTTTACTGTATTGGCAGGCTTTACCTTATTCAAGAATCCTTGTTCTCAGTTACATTCAATGAGCTGAAGTGCCAAAAGTGTCTTAGTTATAGTACTTGACACACTTAGTTTCTCTTCGTGGGTAACATTTAACTGGCTTGTTTTATTTTCACATGGCTTCTAACTAGTGCCTTGAGTGGCATACACCGACTTGGCATGTCTTCAAGGTGGGTAACGGCAACATTAAGCCCTCTATTATGTTTCTTGCACATTGAGTAAAGCTTCCTTGATCTCCTTCAGTGACATCATGGTTGGGATTCTTGCCTAAATCAAAGTTTTTTATGAATCAGATGATGGGAATTGAACCAATCTTTTTAAAATAGTTAAAACCAGTATTGGGGATAACCACAACGAATTTCAAGCCCTCTCAAAATCAGAATGCCCTTGACTAATTTGGCAACCTAACAAAAATGGCGAGGTTCTCTACCTAATTTGGTCAAATATTGTTTGCCTGAAACATCCTAATCTTGGGGTTCAACCTGATCCATGCGGCAAGCAAATCTTATTTGACCAAGATGATTAGCCTGCTGCAAAATGCCCCAATTTGTATCAAGTATATATCTTAGCTTGGACCACTTGGAGATTTACCAAAAACCACCGGATCTCCCTTATAATTTTCATTCTAAGCAAATAAAGATTAATCTCTCTTCTGGTATTTTTAAGTTAAATTGCCTACCTCTAAATTACTTAGAGACAAAGATAGTTAAAATTTAAGTTCAAGGAACCTATTCTGAGTGAAGACTTTCCTGCCAAATAATGTATAAACTTTTAATCCAGCACCCAGAAACTTTGAATTTTCTGGCTTTAAAAAAAGGACAAGTGGTCTTAACCCTTAGTCCTGACAATTACATTATTAACTGCTAGTGTCATGAAAGTAATGAGAGTCAAATGCGTCTCTAATGAACTTAATAACAACGTCTTCACTGTAGATGGATAAATTTCTCTATTTGTTCATAAAATTGCTTTATGATATCACCAATTTCATAGTTGGAGGCTGATCATATTTCTCAGTATCATAGATAATAGTTCTAGTTAGTTATATGAAAATATTGGTCACAGCTAAATTTAATTAAGACTATTGTCTTAAATTTGATCCATGTAAGTCCTGGTCATAAACTTCACTGAAAATTTCCTGAGCCTCATGACTCATAAAACCTTGGCCATTGCGAAATTTATAGCTATAACTCACGCTATCCATGCTGTTCTCATACATCTGGAGAAGGTCACAGTTTTTCATCTCCAGAAATATATAAGCTTTTAAGTTAGGCTTAAAATTTGAAACTAAGAGGAGTGATAGCATAGCGGGTTGTTCCTGCTCCACTCTGGGTCAGGTTTTAATTGACACAGGTTTGAAACCATCACAGGCTAAAAAGACTTGCCGTGGTATAGCTTTTCCCAAGGTCAACCAGCCTCATTTACTTTTTAAAAGTTGAAACTATTCAACTATTTCATGGCGCAGAAGAAGTGGAAATGGCTGTCAGTTAGTTATCTAAGATTGTAATCTTTAAGTGTTCATAATCATTATGGACATAACTCCAATTGCAGGAAAACTTGCATATGAGATACTCAATATTATAAATTCTAGTAAAAAGAGTATATGATATTTATGTTAGTCCCAACGTTCTAAATATTTATTCAGGATACATATGTTCAATTCATTTTTTATTTTCTGTACATTACCTTTATTACTTTCTTTAAGGTGGATTTAATGTTTTTAAAGTTGAGGTTAATCCACAATTAGTGTTGTGGCAACGCAAGCCATTTTTGATATCTCCTTGAATTGTTCAAGCTGTGTTCACAACTCCAACTACTTATTGTTACAAAGTCTTAAGCCTCTTTTGATAATATCCACTTATATCACCAAAATTCCTAGGATCCTTCACCATGGTAAGCTTAGATGTTTCAACGTCACTCACTTTGCTTTATATTTAACTCTCTCACTCATTTTGCCTAAGTTCACCTTATAGTGAGCACCAGAGTCAGCATCTCTGCCTATTCTTGCTTTACTTATGTGGATAAGGTGCTTATTAAAGTTCTTGTATAACAAAGATTAGACACCTTAAGAAAGATTATGTTGTGAATATAATATAAAATCATAAGTGAGTGGTTCATGCTCTCTCAATGTTGCAGCAAGTCCCTATGTATAAAACCGTTTTTCTCCCTACTATAAGTACCTTTTTGGCATTCTATTGCCACCTCAGTTATTTTCTTGTACGTTGGCCCCCTAACAAACACAAAATGAGCTGATATAACCTCATCTATCAAATATCAATTTATATAAGGTCTACTTTGCAAGTGAATACTCAAGTAATCACAGGGCTGGTTACTAAAGATCTTATCACTTGTATAAAATAAAGCGAAGACTAAGAAAATTAAAGGTTCTGTAATAAAGATTTCTTTATCAAGTAAAAAAGTATTTTTTGCATTTTGAAGTATTAAATATTATCAAAAAATAGGGATATGAGGGTATAGGCTATTTTATACTAATCATTAACTTTTAGCTAATACTCCTAACCTCTGCTTTCTTTGCAGAGTCTATTAAATCAAGCTTCCAGAGAGGCCCCTCCATTCTAATCTAAATGTATCTTGGAAAGGAGGTCGTGCTTTTACTTTTATAATCCCTGCATCCTAGTCAGATTTGTGGAGCATATCAGTTTCTAATCGTTTGTTCCTTTTTTTAAATGTTATTATCTGGGTTGATAGAATATCCATTAAGAGTAGTTTAGATTCTGGGCTTCATACATTAGGAATTAGTTTTTCACCTCAATTTGTTATGTTTTAGAGTGGTTACCATTTTTGTATGGGGGAATTAAACCTTGATGGAGTTTTGATTATTAAGTTGTCATTGGCAATAATAGCTAAGGTCCTTTATAGGTGGGGTTATCAAATATTCTGCACCCCTTGGAGTATACGTGAAGCCTGGTAATTGCCATTAACAACTACAAAATTATTGCTTCCTAGGGGTATAAAAGGATAATATCTGTCATTGATGTAATTTGTTGGGTGCAGACTTTAGTAGGGATAAATTTCTTTTTTCACAATTTCTAAATAATTGTTAAACTTGTTTGAATGTTTTTTATCATTATGGAGATTCTTTCCTAGAGTCGTGAAATAATTGTTGCTATGCTTTTTTGATAATTAAAAATGGTGTATTGTGTTGCATACAAGTATGATTGAAATTATTTATTGATAATAAATATGAATAAACGCTCAATATGGTAATGCTACAGTTGCTCTTAGCCTTGGATAGGTTCTTGCTGTTGGAGGTCACCTGGTGATCATACTGTTTACTACCATGTTGGACTTATATGCAACCATGGCCACATTACTTGCATCAGTGAACATCAGGAAAGAGCAATCAAAACGAGGATAGATGAATGCTAGTTAAAAATAGAGGTTCTTGTAAGTTTGAAAACCTTATCATATTTAGGTCTCCTCTCAGATGGGGATCCCTTTATGTAGGTCTTTTACTAAGGGCTTGCAAGTTCAAAAAAGGAGGATGAGTTGTTTATAGTACCCCACAATCCCAGAAATAAACTATTTTTAGACTATGAGGTTTCACATAACCTCAGTAGCCAAATCCTTGTCAAGTATCAGCTGAACTCCTAGCTGAGTAACCTAAGTCTTAAGGATTCCACTTTAGGCTAAAAAAGTGCACTTGACGGAATAATTATAAGGGAAGCTCATCATAATCTATAGTAACCTTCATGAGTATAATATGATTGCCTATAATAGTCTCCAAGAAAATTGTTATGTCATTGATATATTTATTATACAAAAAGATCTCAGGCCACCCAAAATTCCATATATATCAAACTGAGGTGATAAAAGGGTGTTGCAGAGCCCCTATAACTCCTTAGCTGAACTTTAACCCTTCTTTTACTCTCAAAACTCAATTGGATTGATATTTAGGCGCTAATTTGTTTTTTTCTTATCTTCTAGGAAGATACATCGCCAAAAATTATAGAGTCACAATGGGGTGTATGGAGTCATAAATATGAGGCAGTGGTTAACTGTCCTTTTGATCACACATGTACCCTCTGATAGTCTATAAATAATATATAACTTACATCCTTTCTTTATTAGACCAACAGAAAGTTGAGGATCAGAACTACGCGAGGGCACCAATAATCTAGACTCTAAAAATTTGTTTAAACTTAGTTCCAACACAGGTTTCCTCCACTTTACTTTTCCTATAATCCCAGAATTGAGGAAAAATCATTTTTATCATGATGCAGGACTCCTTTCATCTTTATTTAAATTATAATTGTGGGTCAAAAAGAGACTAGCGTACCCTTTTAATGCTTTTCAACCCTTTTGCAGCTAAAATAGTTAATTTCTTCTAAATAAAACTTCAACAAGGACTTAAAAGTAATTACTTAAATCCAAAGTAGTATGGGCTTCTAATATTACAAGCACCATCAACATTGATGATATATAATAAATAAAAAATAGATGATTGGATATTGGTTCCTACTATTTTGATGGTTACTAATATTTTCCCAATAGTTCTGATATTGGTCCCTGCATAGGGTTTCTCAGATATTTATGGACAGTTCAAAGCTTCATTTAACAAGAGGTTGTATATCCTAAAATTTTCAACAAATTATCAGGCAAAAAATCTAAGTGAGATAAAGTGATACTATAACTTATGATTATGGAAGTATAAACATCAACTTTGAAGAATATAAGTTATTGATTCTTGGCCAACTACCCTGTATGGAGGTAAACATCCCTAAATGCCCTGTACATGGTATCAAAGTACATCAACACAGTCATCCATTTTTAAAAGCATGTTTGAAATTTTTTGTATAAGTGAGTCCTAAACTAAAAGTGGGTGGCCATACATGTTTTTGCAGTTGCCAAAGATGACTGGATAAATTCCTATTACGGTGCTTTGGAGGATAGCCTAAGCGGCCATATAAGATGAAAAAGTAGTTAGGAGGATTTATTATGGCGTAGACCTGAGGGTATGCATGAGAGCAGACAGAATGAGAATTGGGGCGTCAGTATTAGGGGTTTGAAGGTGTAAAACGTTATTCTAAGCTCATCAAGTATGCAAATGTTGTTCAGAGCCTTGCATAATTGAAAAACTTAATTTTAACGTGCTTTAATAGTTCCTGTATACAAGAAAAGTTTATTGTTTTTTGGGGGGTTTTGTAGAAGCGATAATTGAACATCAATAAAGCTGCATTTGAATAGGAGCGTCCTGCGACAGATGATGGCTCCTTGATCTTGACTCTGGCTTTGTTAAGGAAAACTTATAGAAAAAGAGACAGATATGTTGATAAGTGGCTCTGTGGTCACATGGAGGATTTGGCTGAGGATGGAGTTTATGGGAGCAGTAGCTTCTTGGATGGCGAGCTGATTGTGAGTACTGCATGTGTGAAAGCCCTTCTAAGGGTTATAGCAGCATAGGTTAGTGTTATTGGGAGGTGGAAAGAAAAAAAGCAGTCCAGTCAAATTTGGGGCCAAAGGCATAATGTTACTCAACGTCATCAACCCATTTGAGAGTTTCAAATAACTTCTAGACGGGTAAACTGGTGCTAGCAACAAGAGCTTATTGGATGGGGTGGGAGTGGTTAGCTCACACTCCGCTGCCATGTTATTACAACTTCTTGAGCCAAAATTTTCTCCTTTACAGTATAAGAGGATGGTGTTTTAACAGTTGCAGCAGAAGGAATATCTATCGCAGTGGTTGAGGGTTAGTGAGGGAGAATTCGCCACGCTCAAAATTTATGACACAGAGTCAGTGACAGTGCTGGATTGTGGAGGGGTGGAGGCCACTGCAGCATTGTGTAAATGGCACCTGCACTTTAATTGGTTTAAACCAAAAAACAAGGGAAAGATAATGGGTATCTCATTGCAGGCCCATAATGGGCTATAATTGTAGAACAGATCATAGTGTGGGAAATTGCATTTTGAGTATCTCAGTGGAAGGTACATATTCTTTTAAGGCACAAGGTCCTGCAAGGCTAGTCCCATTGGTTATCTTGACTGCATAATTGGGTCAGCACTGTAAATGGCAAAAACTTTCAGAAGCTCATGGTGGTGCTTTCGGTGGAGAGGTGGCTGGCTACCTTAAAAATTTATAAATCAGAGTGGCATCAGCTGGGAGCCAAGTGTGAGTGGTAGGTGTCAGGGTAAATCCTGACATAAGTGGAATTCCTGAGATTATAGATATTGTCAGTCAGATCAATATGATATGTGATGAAGTTAGATCGAATAATTGCATATCAAATTAATGATTGTAGTAAAAATATTTGATTAATCATTTAAATTACTTCATTTGCAATAGTATTCAGTCAATCAATTGCACCAAAAAAATTTTATGATGAGACTGAGATGATTCCCACTGCCTTTCAAAATCACATGCAAGTTACAATCCCATAAGCTCCAGAGAAGAATAGTGCACTGTTTAAAATCAATTAAGCTTAGGTAAGTACAGGAAGTTGGATGGTATATAAAACCAAGGCATTCATTTGGTTAAGCTTTGCGGTCAATAAAATTACTCTCATAATGCAAACACTATTAAATTTATTTACTAAAGTGTTATCATTACCAATCTACCACCCCAGCCTATAAAAAACTCCCTTCCAACTTTCTCCTTTTAAAGCTATGACTTTAAGCAACTCCCATACCAGCTTACCCACCATTTCTTATACCTGGACATCTCTAGTGTCCTTGTCATACTGGGCTAAACCCCTTGGTCATGCTAACTCATGGTTAGCTACCCCCAACCAGGTCAGTAGTACACCAGTCCCTGACAATTTGACCGCCACTATTTAAAATAAATATCCCACCGCGTTTTTATTGGGGGCTTTGATATATGCCTTGTTGATTGGAAGTTACCAATTGCTGGTGCAGATGTTTTCCCCAGTAAAGAAATATAAAAGAACTTATAAAGGAGCAGTA
This sequence comes from Massospora cicadina, assembly GCA_022478985.1. Classification (NCBI taxonomy): domain Eukaryota; kingdom Fungi; phylum Entomophthoromycota; class Entomophthoromycetes; order Entomophthorales; family Entomophthoraceae; genus Massospora; species Massospora cicadina. The sequence goes on from JAKSZP010000223.1 coordinate 86,422, forward strand.
GGACCCAGTCAAGTGCAGAAAGTTAGTGTGGCCAACCATACACCTATGACTTACCCTACAGTTCCCTTGCAAGAGAAATGATCATAAGCTGAAGTGAAAGAAGGTCTTACGTTGTTGGGGGCATATTTTAAAGCTTATCCTGAGACCTATTCAGACGATGCACGGAAAATTATGGAAGTGGGTTCACAACTCACTGGTGATGCGCTTAGTTGGTTTATAAGTAACCTAGAAGAGAATGATAATGTGTGCACTAAATTTGAGGAATTCAAAAGTCAATTGTTAGCAGCAGCAACCCACAATAACACCAGATTAGAGTCAAGGATAGCCTTGATGAATTTTCAGCAAGAAGGGAAAACTGTTGAGGTATATATAAAGATGTTCCTGAATATCCTTCAGAAGACATAGTTAGATGAATAAATGGGAGCACTTTACTTCAGACAAGGGTTAGGAAGCCGCTTAGCAGACTTAATCAGACATCATCCCACCACGCTGCCATTAAAAAAGTTATTGATATCACACAGAATCTAATGGTGAGTGTTGGCGGACCAGAAGAATGATGTATTCAAGGGATTACAAGAAGAGAAACCCCCAGACCATTGTTTTCTCATTAAAGATGGATACTCAGTCTTATCCATTATTAAGTGTGAACTTAAATGTTGAAAAGAAGTGTTTGAAAACTATGGCTTTGCTGGACAGTGGGGCCTCACGGAACTTCATCTCAGAGCATGCAGTGAAAATGCTGAGCTTGCATGCAAAGAAACCTTTGACTAAAGTAATCTTGGGAAATTATGAACAGTCTTTAGCTTACCGCTGCTCACGTCACATTGACTTGAAGATTGGGGTAAGTAAAATGAAAGTCGAGTTTTGGGTCCTGCGTAGTTCACCCCATCCTGTAATTCTTTGTGTCCTTGGTGGACACAGGTTGAACTCCAGCACAATTATGACCGGAACTCTATCACAATTAAGCTAAAGGATAAGCTCCTTGAGTGTGTGTTAGAAGAGCATAAAGGTTTGTACATGTCTGCAACTAAAATCAGGTTGGTCCATTGGAGCCTTGCAAAGAAAAGATCCCTGAGTATCTCTCAAAATGGGCTTCACTATTTGGAGAGGAGGAGGCTAAGCAACTACCAGCTCATGGATCCTTTGATCACGTGGTTATTTTACTAGAAGGGAAGCAGCCCACCCATGGACCTATTTATAGTTGCAATAAGAGGGAACAAATTGCCCTGAGAGAATATCTGGATACAATGCTTGAGAAGGGGTTCATACGGTTTTCCCACTCTCCCTTTTCATCACTCTTGTTGTTTATTAGTAAGAAGGACGGTGGACTATGGCCATGTATAAACTACCAGAAGTTCAATGATATAACCATAAAGAACCGGAGCCCTTACCTGATGCTGATCACTTGAGTAACCAATTGTCTGGAGCTAGAATCTTTTCCAAAGTTGACTTGAGGGATGCATTCAACCAGATATGGATAAAAGAAGGTGATGAGTGGAAAACAGCGTTTAAGACACGATTTGGGCTATTTGAGTATCTGGTGATGCCATTTGGGTTGTGCAAATCACCTAGTACATTTCAACAAATGATTTATATGGTGCTGGGTGGCTATCTGGACCACTTTTGTGTAGCCTACCTTGATGACATTTTGATCTACAGTAAGACGCAGAAGGAACACTTACTGCACTTGAATTTGGTCTTTGAACAACTGGAAGGTACAACTTGCATGTGAAGCTATCAAAATGTGAGTTTGCACAGAAGGAAGTTGAATTTCTTGGTTATGCTGTGGGCAGGAATGGGTTCACCATGGCACCTAGCAAAGTGAATGCCATCACATCTTGGCCTACACCTAATAGCTGGAAGGATGTTTGTAGTTTCTTAGGCTTGGCAAATTTTTGTAGAGATTTTATCAAAGACTTTTCTTCTATTGCGTTACCCTTAACATGGCTTACATCAGAAAGTGTTCCATATAAATGGTCTCAGGCAGCGGAAAAATCTTTTTCTGACTTATAGACTTCCTTTGTTTCTGCACCTGTGTTGGCAATGCCCAATGATGAAAAAGCCCTTTGTGGTTGAGACTGATGCTTCAGGATACGCTCTTGGGGGGTTTTGTTGCAGGAGGGGGATGATAGTAGGCTGCATCCTGTAGCCTACTATTCCAAGAAATTCATCCCAGCGGAATGCAACTATCCTATCTATGACAAGGAAATGTTGGCTGTTTTTCAATGTCTCAAACACTGGCGCTGGTACCTGTGTGGGGCAAAGTACCCAGTGAAAGTTTTGACAGACCATAAAAACTTGACTTACTTTTTCACCCCACGGCAATTGAACTAGCATCAGGCATGATGGCACTTACTCTGGCGGATTATGACTTAGACATTGGTTACAAACCTGGGAAAATTAATTTGGTTCCAGATTCCTTAAGCCGGCGTCCTGACATGATCCCTGAAGAGGGGGAAATTACCAAGTTTAATACACAGGTGCTTCTGAAGACCAAGGATCCCGCTGCATTATTATCTCATATTGTGCTAGTGGGCCGTGGAGTTGATATTTTGGATGTTCAAAATGATAATGCTTTCTGTCAGAATGTGAAGAATGATCTCATTCAAAACTTAGACAGTGTGTGGTACAAAAAGGGTTACTCGTTAAAGGGTCAGTTAGTATTCTGGAAAAGTTGTTTTTATGTGCCAGAAGGACCTTTAAGATTGGATGTCATGCGCGACCACCATGATGTAGGCATGGCAGGACACCCTGGGAAGAATAAAATGATCCAACTGATTCAAAGAACTTACCAATGGCCTGGTCTTAGAGGGGATGTTTTAAAATATGTGGCAGGATGTGAGGTCTGTGGGCGCACCAAGGTTCATAGAGGACTTCCTGAAGGACAATTGCAGCCATTGTCAATCTCACAAAAGCCATGGGAGTCAATATCCATGGACTTCATAGTAGAGCTACCCCGTTCCCAAGGATTCAATGCAGTGTTGGTGGTGGTAGATAGATTTACTAAAATGGCTTATTTTATCCCAACTACTACCAATGTCACAACTAAAGAGATAGCTCATCTGTTTTTGAGAAGTGTATTTCTGCATCATGGTACTCCCAAGGAGGTGATCTCAGACAGAGGACCTCAATCTACATCAAATTTTTGGAAACAGCTCCTTGTAGACCTTGGAATCAAGAGATGTTTATCCACTGCATACCATCCGCAGACTTATGGACAGACTGAGAGAGTTAATCAGGTGCTGGAGCAGTACCTAAGATGCTATGTTAATGCAGAGCAGGACAACTGGGTTGAGTTGTTGCCTATAGCCCAGTTCTGTTATAACAATCCAGATCACTCCTCAACTGGAATGTCACCGTTCAAAGCTAACTATGGGTATGATGTGAACTGGGAACCATTACCATCTGTTGAAGTGGATAACCTCCCTGGGAGGGAATTTTTATGGAACATTAATCAAACTCATGAACTTTGCTTGGCTAATCTGAAATGAGCAGTACATACTTACAAAGACTTTGCAGATAAGAAGCGTGTGTCTGGTAAGGTGTTGGAAGTAGGTAGCCAAGTTTACCTGGATGCTCAAAATATTCCTTTGGATGTACCATGTCAGAAACTTGCCCATTGGCGCGTAGGGCCATACAAGGTCACAGAGGTTATAGTAAAGGTGGCTTACCGTCTTGAATTGCCTGAAGGTTGGAAAATTCACAATGTATTCCATCGTTCCCTCTTGCACAAAAAAGAAAGAATCTCCCTACCACACCAGAAAGTCAAAGAGCTAGCACCACCACTGATTAAAGGTCCCTGTCCTGAGTATGAGGTGGAGGCTATTAAAGGAAGAAGAGTACACCATGGTAAAGTGCAATATCTGGTTAAGTGGGATGGATATCCTGTAGAAATGAGCACTTGGGAGCCTGAGGAGAACTTAAAGAATGCAGGCAAACTGCTAAATAAATGGAAAAAGAAGGCCTTGCAGGTAGCTTTAGCCTTGGTGGGGGATGATGTCAGGGTAACTCCTGACATTAGTGGAATTTCTGAGATTATAGATATTGTCAGTCAGATCAATATGATATGTGATGAAGTTAGATCGAATAATTGCATATCAAATTAATGATTATAGTAAAAATATTCGATTAATCATTTAAATTACTTCATTTGAAATAGTACTCAGTCAATTAATCTCACCAAAACAAATTTATGATGAGACTGAGATGATTTTTACTGCCTTTCAAAATCACATGCAAGTTGCAATCCCATAAGCTTTAGAGAAGAATAGTGCACTGTTTAAAATCAATTAAGCTTAGGTAAGTCCAGAGAGTTGGATGGTATATAAAACCAAGGCATTCATTTGGTTAAGCTTTGCGGTCAATAAAATTACTCTTATAATGCAAACACTATTAAATTTATTTACTAAAGTGTTATCATTACCAATCTACCACCCCATTATATAAAAAACTCCCTTTCAACTTTTTCCTTTTAAAGCCATGTCTTTAAGCAACTCCAATACCAGCTTACCCACCATTTCTTATACCTGGACACCTCTAGTGTCCTTGTCATACTGGGCTAAACCCCTTGGTCATGCTAACTTATGGTTAGCTACCCCCAACCAGGTCAGTAGTACACCAGTCCCTGATAGTAGGTATTAAAGTATTTTTCTATATAAGAGCGACATTATTACATATTCATGGCTTGAGCCTCAGTAGAGAAGCCAAGGTCAAAATACCCCTTGGATAAGCAAAATTTTATATGACAAGGGGATTTGAAACCAACTTGCGCTATCTCTTTTTGATGGTTCACTTTCATAGTGGAAGACACTCTCAAAAATCAACCCAAAGTCTGAAGCATAGATAGCTCTAGGGGAGCAATAGGGGTTACAAAGCACCACCTTGAAGTGCTTGAAGTGGTGTGCTAGATCTTAAAGGAGACAAAAGATACTAGAAAGATTATGGGGGCCAGAGAACCAGTTTAGGCGCGCTTCATCACTGGCAAAAAATCACCAGGAGGAGGTGCATACCACCTCATGTGAATGTAACAGGCGCAAACTTGCCAACATTTAAGACTCAAAATGTCATAATGACAATGGTTAAAAAAAGCTATCAGCTAGAGTTTAATCATTAAAGTGACCAAAGCAAAAGAGAGAGTGGTCTTTTGCTTAATCTTCCTAAAACTATATTTTAGTGTTTAATACACTAAGTGAATTCAATTTTTTAGTAAATGTGGACCCATAAGCATAGACAAAAGTAGGGTACATACTATAAGATTGAGTCTTCAAAAAAAGATAATATAGTTGATTATCAGATGACATTATTGAAGTGGTTATAAATGGGTTAAAAACTGAAGTGATGTGAGGAGTAGGTTAATTAATTAAGTGCTTTGAGGAGCACAGTGTGATGCTCTTTATATTGGGTAAAGTTGAGCAAACTTCACACTTTATAGATTTACTTAGTATATCACTCACATGTGAACTGCTGTTAATAATTGTAATGGGGGAATATTTTTAGATCTTGGCACTTACTTGTCATTTAGATCCCAAAACTATAGCAGGGTGAGAAACATGGAAAAATATTAGAAGAAGTATATGAAATACATAGCGCTTTATTGTATAAAGATCTTTAGTTCATTCTCCATATATTCACCAGTTTTCTATGGCAAGTGAGGGAATATGATTTTTTTGGTATGTTGGATTTATCACCTTAAGAGCTGAACAATTTATGTTGCCAGCCCTTTTTCCAACTCTCAGCCCATCTTTTCCAAAATTTCTTAGTGCTATGCCATAGTCCATAAAATTAAGTGCATCTTTGCCAGTCATCTTTTTGTCTTCCATAGCGTGTGTTTGAGGCTACCTTGTGGTTGAAGTAGTAGTAGGATTCTAGACAACCAAGGCTGAAGGCAATTCATTGGTAATTTCATCTAATAAAGATAAGTAAAGGTATGCAAAAGACCAATCAAGTTACTGAATAAGGTGTTATAATTCAAGGTTGAAAACCACATTGGTTATGTCATCATTTATATCAATACTGTTAGTGGCTACTAGAGGCTGTCGTGAGCATATAATTGTCTAAAATATTCAATTAGACTTTCTTTTTTGTTATAACTTATTTTCATAATACATGTTTCTGGTTTGAGAAAAAAAGATTGCTAACAAATTAATAATATAAAACCATTATGACTTTCTCAAATTTGAATCTTTTACAAGTGTGGAGTTATAATTTCAAGGCTACACCGTTGTATCAGGAGTGAGTATGGTTCATCTTCTGAAAATTGGTTGCTTCCTCTAACAATCTCTCATAATCTTTTAGCAATGAAGCAATTTTTCCAGGGGTAACCTTCTCTTTAAAATGAGGTTCAAGGATATGTATTAAAATTGAGGAAAGATTCTATGGTGGGTACAACAATAGACTATATACAGATGGTTTTGTCTTAGCTTACAAATGAGGGGCTTATTGATCAATTATGCGACATATTCTTTCCAATTCATTTTGATCTCTCCTCAATACTGAATGATAGATGCAACTAAGGCCTTATGGCTAGTATTTTTTTTAAATTTGAAAAATTGTGCTGGCTCTGTAACTGATAATCACAGTTGCATAATTTGGCTTCAAGGTTTCCACTGTCTTCTTTTATTAGATGTGACAATCATCTTCCACCTTAGTAAATTTACTTAAGCTATACATCTATCAAGCAATGCGTCCAACGTGAGGTAAGGCCTATGAGCTTTTTCCAAAGGTGTATATTACATCCCTGAGCTATATTTTTGACTGATTTCTTTAGGCTTTAATCTTGTATTGAATTTCTTTCTTCCAGGGCTTATCGTCTTCCCTTTTGTCTAAGATTATGGAACCAGGGTTATGGAGATCCACAGTATTCAAAGGCTTTCAAGGTTTTTTGGGCCCTTTAGAGCCTCAATGACTTTCATGTTTTTGGCACACTCTGGAATATGCAGCCCTTTGGGACCAGAGATTTATCTCTCAAGGAACTTTTGACTAAGCTGTTGCATTTCTTGTAGATGTTCTCAGTATGGACTAGTCATTGCAACAATGGTGAAATGAGAAATTGTAGGTGGTTCTTAATTTGGTAGAGACTTTTAGAACATGGCTCTATACATTGGTAATGACTTATTGGGAGCATTGACTAAACTTCTCCTTTAAGTAGCCAGAAATTCTAAAATTCAACAGGCCAAGTTAGTTTTGAGCATCATTTATCAGACAGTGTAAACCTAAAATAGCCTCCTGAACTTTGAAAACAAAGAGGATTATGCTTTAAAAAGTTATATGCTGATACCCCAGTAGTAGAGTATGGACCCTCTACCACTGCCTCCCGAGTTCGATCCTGGTAATGGACTTTGGGTAGGGGACGATTTTGACTGTGTTGGTTTTGCGCGCCAATGCCCCGAACCGAGATAGCGAATAGCAAAGGTGGTCCATGGAGTTCCTGGCCTATCATACGCCACGCATGGAGGTTTTCCGGGTTTTATCCTCCTTTCCTATTTTCTTCACTTCCCTAATCGGTGCGGTATCGTCCCCAGGTCGGCCCACCTCAAATAAAAAATTTAAAAATTTAAAAATTTAAAATTTAAAAACTTATATGCTAGCGTGTAATATCTAAGTAACCCAAGTTTTTAAATATCAACTGTACATATTTGGTGTATGGTCATTCAGGGTTATACTGCTACTAAAACAACATGATAACGATGTAATAATTGCTACTCTTAAAAAGTGAATATTGATTATATACTGATAAGTGTAAGTAAGATATCTTATTAATTGTAAGAGCCACAGTTCCTGGTCCAGTCTCTTTTATGCTCAAAATCAACTCCAATTCGCTTTTGCTGCTGATGCTTCTTAAACTATCACCATCTCTCCTGTGAGTTTCTCTACGGTTTGCATTAAATTCTCATTGTTGATCCGTTCTATTACTTTTTGATGCTAGACTGAGTTGTATAACCAATTTCTGCTTCAATGTTAACTATTTGTGAAATGTTTAGACCGTTTGGACATAATCTTTAAACTCTAACTCACAAATTGGCCAAGAAATTTATATATAATTACATAGTGAATACTCTGACTAGGTGCTTTTTTTATTCGCCCTTTCTTTAATTAATAAGAGAAGAGCAGGTTTATCTAGGTTTAGATTATTGGAAATAACTGAGGCTATAAATTTTTAACCTAACCGTTTGTATTTCAATTACCACAAAATCAATGAAATTGTTGACTTAGAGAGCAACCATTTATCTTTAAATTTCATAAAATATTTTGGGAGTTAATTTGGTAGTGGGTAACTCAATAACAGAAAAAAACATTGTAGGTTTATCATTCTGTTAACTCAATGTCTAATAACCGCTTAGGCTTATTTTTGAGTCAACCAAATGTTCAAACAACACTTTATGGAGATAATTATATAAATTTTAGGTTGAAATGAATTGCTGGGTGACAAATCTATCTACTTAAAAAATTTTCATTCACTGACTGACTGACTGACATCTGAAACCTTCGAGTCTGATAGGGTCAATCTATTTGGGTGAGTGGGCGAGAATTGGCGAATCTTATCAAATCTGAAATTATCGAGCCTGATGGGTTCAATCTATTTGGGTGAGTTGGTGAGAATTGGCGAATATTATCTAATAATTCACCAATTTGCTCATCTGAAACTCATCAAAAATAGTATTAGAGTTTAAGTAGATTAAGTAGTTAGGATAATCAGCTCACCAGTCATGAGGGCAACAGCAAAGCTTTTAGTCTGAGTGGCTTGAGAATAGAGCTAGCACAACCTATAAGCTGTCAGTGTGAGCTTATCACCATCTGAAAACTAAATACCGTAGCGAAGCAAGGGTATCTGGGTGTTAGGTTTATATATTTTAAAAATCTGCCTAATTTGGTTCACCTAATTAAAATACTTTTGGCAAGCTAAGTAGAAGTTGATTTAGTAGTTTGGAAGATATGTCATATACAATGATTTTAGGTATAAAGAGATGTTTCGGGGGACCATCTAGTACTAAAAAAAAAGAGATGTTTCGGGTAGCAGTTTGGTGTTATTTGATTGATTCGATAAATTTATTTTGTTTGGCCGAGTGGTTAATGGCTTTTGGTCGAATCAATAGGATATAGTTTAGTTTTGAGGGGTGATTAGATATTGGTTGTTTTAATAAGTTCAGTTAGTTTTAGCTGAGTAGTTGGTCTTTTTGGTTGCTTCGATTGAGCAATTAGATTTGGCTGAGTAGTTATGGCTTAACTATATATAAAATCTAAATTAATCAATTCGAATCACCTGAAATTATATAGACACCGTAGCGAAGCACGGGTAACTCCGCTAGTCTTGATAAAATATACATACAAACATACATAATTTGATTTTTATATATATTAAAGGGTGGTTAGCCTAGTGGGGTAATTCCTGCTTCCACTCTAGTTCAGGTTTTGTTCAACACATATTCGAAACCTGTACTGGCTATAAAAAAACTTGGTGTGGTATATTTGTCCCAAGGTCTACCCACCTCAATTACTTTTTATATATATTAAGATTGGCAATCAATGCCAATAGTCTCATCAGGCTAGGTATTCTATCACTTAGCATATTTTCCCTCACTTATTAAGAATTAAATGATAAAAAGTGATTAAATAAAAGTGATTGCACCAGGATTTGAATAATTGACCATTGTAAAATTAAAGTTTAGAGCTAAAAGCTGAGCTGATTATGCTAAAGGAGGTTTTATAAATCAATTGGGTTTTTAATTCAAAGTTTTGATTTAGATTAACTTGCTAATTAGCTAAATGACCACTAACCACTTAACAAAACCATCTAAAATATTGAATTAACCAAACATCTAACTGCTCAGCTGTAACATTATACCAATTACCATCAAGAACATATATAATTTTCACCATCTAGTACTAAAAAACATATATAATTTTCATTTGTTACATATAAAATTTTTATTTTATTATGAAAAGTAAAAAAAATACTTTCTTAGCAGATACCTATAATATATAAGGAACCTGCATGCAAAATTTCAAGTTTCTAGGTTGATATTCACTGGATCAATGATACAGTGTCTGGCAAAAATTAAAAATGTTTTGTCTGTTTGTGTGTCAACAAATAAATCAAATAGGCTAATTTTTAGCGTTACGGTTGGTGATTGGTTAAAATTTATAAAAGTTCAGCCGTGTAACTATTATTTCGAGTTTGTATAGATTGTGGGTTTCTGAATCCAAGTGGTTGGTAGTAACAAATAGATTGATTCAAATCAATTCAACTAATACCATTAATATAATCTTAATATAAGTAAAGAATATTGGTCAATCTTAATCTCAATCGATTTAAAGTATTTCAAATTTAATATGTATTTAAATATTCGAAGTGGGTCAACCTTTGGATAAATATACCACACCGGGAATTTTTCTAGCCAGCACAGGTTTCGAACTCGAAACCTGCAATAGGGTGGAAGCAGTTTTACTCCCAGGCTAACCACCCTTTTTAATATGTATCTATCAATATCTATTTAATGTCTATACAATATAAATGACGCACTATCTCAAAAGCAAATTTACCAAAAGAAACCAAATTTTTAGAAATATTTAATTACTTTTAATTTTTGGGAACTGGTTTAAGCTATTTTTCTATCATAATTAATTCAAATTTTAAATTTAAGTTTTACTCGAGGTGGGCCGACCTGGGGACGATACCGCAGTGATGAAGGGAAGTGAAGAAAATGGGAAAGGAGGATAAAATCCGGAAAAACTCCATACGTGGCATATGATAGGCCAGGAACTCCATGGACCGCCTTTGATATTTGCTATCTCGGTTTGGGGCATTGGTGCGCAACGCCAACACAGTCAATTGTCCCCTACCCAAAGTTCCTGTACTGGAATCGAACTCGGGGAGGCAGTGGTAGTGGTTCCTATTCTACCACTGGGGTATCCTCCCCTTGTTTTTCTTTATCATAATGATTTAGATAAAACTTAAATATAAGTTTAAAAACAATTTATTTTTTAATTGAAATCAGTATTTTTTATTTGAGTTTGAGCAGTTTATAAGGTTACTTGTTTATTACACTTAGTAATTGTTTTGGAAAGATCTCGTTGTTATATTATTTTGATTTAGTTAAATTAAAGCGATAGGACCATCTAGTACTAAAAAAAAAGCGATAGGAAGGAAACACATCTTTCTGGAAAGTAAATGCACAAGCAAATGTTACCGAACAGAATCACTTAAGTAAATTTTGAGGCCTTTGCTTTGTTTAGACACCCATCTTCAAGCTGAATATGATCTTGCTGAGTTTATTTTATGCTGTCTTGATATCTCAGCTCTACCCGAGACCTCCAGTGCTTGACCCCCAACCTGCGGATACCCCACGCCTCTGTTCACTGCCTTGTGCCACCAACTCTCTCCAGATGCCTCTGCTATTGAAGAGCCACCTGATCCCCCTTCTGCCATGCAGATAAGCGGTTCTCCGAATCTCACCTGGTCAGTTGTGTTTTTTACGTTTGTTTGTTTTGATCTGCTCATTTTGGGCATTTTTGGTTCATTTTTAGGGCTTTTATTTATTTTCACTCTTCAAGCCTTTTGGTATTTTCTGTCCCCTGGTTAGCTTGCCTCAAATAAATTTACTTTAAATTTACATTTTACTCATGAAATGCTTTACCTATATTTTTAAAGGTGGATATAAAAAAGCTGTAAAGTATATTTAAAATATCTCTATGCTTTTATACAAGCAAATATGTTGGTGATTTTAAGTTTTTTTGTGCATGCTAAAAGATAGTTAAGCTAAATTGACCCCATAATAGATACTAATCAGGACTAATGTGCAAACATGTACTGCTAGATAGCTGCAACTTATAAACCTCAAATTTTTTTGCACCTTATCTATTATCATTTTAAGAAATATAGAATATGTTTATTATACAGAAGTTTACCCTATATTAGATACTTTTTTATATAAAAACTAAAATAAACACTTTGAATCAATAGGTTTAATTTATTTTTCTGTGGTTGGTGGTTATCTATCTTATATATATATAATTTAAAGTAATCATCTGGAATCCACTCACTGTATCTGTGATCCAATGCTACACTGCCCCACATGGGGCTCTAGTTTTTTTAAAGATTTTGTGATAAGTCAGTCAGTGGTATTTCTCTTATATATATGAATAGTTAAAGAAGTATTTTCAACAATAATAGACTTTAATAAAAAAACTATGAGATTATTCGGTCTAGAGCTGCTTGTATAGCTCTTTGGCACATGGTGGGGATATAAGATCTAAAGGCTGCACTAATTGCAGCTGAGAGTTCATCAGTTATTCTTGGGTTTTGAACATAAACCTCACTCTTTATATAATCCCAGAATGTGAAATCCATAGGATTCCAATCCTGGGCATGCGGGGGCAAAGGGATATCACCCTTATATGATATAAGCCACCCTTTAAACATTTTATTGAGGGCCTCAAGTGCTTCATCAGTAACATGGGCTGGAACAGCATCTTGGGCAAAAAATATATTTAGGTATTAAAACCTCCAAGATCAGCAGAAAATTTCCCTTTTAAGATATTTATATAAACACTTGATATAAGGTGGGAGGGCTTTCCATTGATATCTATGATATGGTAAGGTCCATATACTCTTTCACAGGAAATTACTCCCATGACATGGATACCCTCCCCTTAAAGTATTATTAGTAGAATATATTATCATATATACCTTTTCACCAGCCTGTTTTGCTTCCTTAGTGAGGGAAAGTAAGCTTCATTGCAAAATAAGAGCTTTTGGGCAAAGTTTAGGACCTTAAGCTTAAGCTCCAAAATTTTATTCTTATATAATCTCTCTTTCTTTTGGTTCTTCTTTTTCTCTTTTTGGGAACTGCTTTAAGAGCTTCTGGGAGCTCTTTCTTTGCACTTTACTCCAAAGGTGTGCACAATATTAGATCAGAAGGAGCAATATTAAGTTCAGGAGATACCATAGTTTTATTTGGGATTATTTTAGGGCCATGCTCCAAGAAATTATTATATAAATCAAGGATAAACTCTTCACTTGGGTATTCATCTCTATCAGACAGCTTGTATTCCAACTGTATTTTAGCAAAATCACATATTCACTGGATCAACGATACAGTGTCGTTGGCAAAAATTAAAAATGTTTGTCTGTTTGTGTCAACAATTTGTCTGTTTGTGTCAACAAAATAATCAATTTGATAGGCTCAATTTTCTTGATTCTTGGTGATTGGTTGCTGTTGGTCAAATGGCTGGTAAGTTTAACAATTTAGCTAAGTGGTTGGTGATTGGTTAAATCTTCTAATCAGTTGTCTAATAATTTAATCAGTTATATATAAATCTAAATCAAAACTTTGGATTGAAAACCAAAGCGATTTTAAAAATAGCTCATCTATCATAATCGGCTCAGCTTTAGAGTCTAAACTTAAAGTCAATAAAGTTCGTGTGTTCAAATCCTGGCGCAATCACTTTTCTAACTTATCTATATATATAAAAATGAATGTCTGTGTCTGTCTGTGTGTATGTCCCGAATGCATTCCTATACCATTTATCCAATTGTGATGAAACTTTGGTGAGTTGTTGTGTGCATGCCTGAGAAGGTTTATGAATTTTAAAAAAATATTATTTTAATAGTAAAATAAAAAGTTTTATATGTAACAAGTGAAAATCCTATATATACTTCGATGGTATTTGCTATATTGTTACAGCTGAGCAGTTTGATATTCAGCTGATTTGATATTTTAAATGGTTTTAAGTGGTTAGTGGTCATTCGGGTATTTAACTAGTTTATCTAAATCAAAACTTTGAATTAAAAGTCCAATTGATTTTAAAAATACCTTCTCTAGCATAATCGGCTCAGCTTTTGGCTCTAAACTTCAACTCTTTAAAAGGTCAGTTGTTCGAATCCTGGCATAATCACTTTTTATACACTTTTCTTAAACTCACTGTCAATTCTGTCTGTCTGTAATTAAATCTTACAAGCTCTATTTCAGACACTTATTGTCAATAAAAAAATTCTTAAATTTGGCACACTTATATAACTTCAATGACAATGCAATAATCCATCAAAAATTTTAATCTATATATAAGAAAAATCATGTGTGCAATGCCCAGCCAAAACTAGAGCATGTAGAGCTCTGAAAATTTGGCTATAGGTGGACGGGAGGGGGTCCGTGTGCACCTCGAAGCCAGATTTTCAATTTTCATAATAAAATAAAAGTTTAGTATGTAAGAAGTGAAAATTATATATGTTTTTATTGGAAATCGGTATATTGTTACGTATTAGAAGTCTGATATTCGGTTGATTCGTTAGTTTAAATGTTTTGGCGAACGGTTGGTGGTTTAGGGTTGATTAAGCTTAACAGTTTTAATAAAGAAGTTAGTGATTGGTTGATTCGATAATTTAATTGGTTTTAGTAAGTGGTTGGTGATTTTGGTTGTTTTGATAAGTTTAGGTTTGTTTACGAATACAAAGAGGATGAAAATTGGTTGATTTGGTATATTCAATGGTTTTGGTTTTTAGTAAATGGTTGGTGATTTTGGATTCGATTTTGTTAAGTTAGTTTGTAGGGCAGATGGTGATTGATTGATTTGGTAATAAATGTTTTGGCTAAGCGGTTTGGTGGTTTATCAATATGGATTATCTGATAAAGTTTAAACACCATAGCAAAGCACAGGAATCTTGATGTTAGTTTTATATAATCTTAGAAAAACCTGCCCAATTTGGTTCCCCTAATTGATAAAATACTTTTGGCAAGTTAAGTAGAAGTTGATTTAGTAGTTTGGAAGACATGTCATGTACACAATGATTTTAAATATATAGAGAGATGTTTTGGGTAGCAGTTTGGCGTTATTTGATTGACTCGGTAGGTTTATTTTGTTTGGCTGAGTGGTTGATGGCTTTTGGTCAAATCAATAGGACACAGTTTAGTTTTGAGGGGTGATTAGTTATTGGTTGATTTGATAAGTTCAGTTAGTTTTAGTTGAGTGGTTGGTGGTTTTGGTTGATTTCGAAAGAGCAATTAGAATTGCACGAATAGGAATTGCTTAACTATATATAAAATCTAAATTAATAAATTTGAATCGCCTGAAATTCTAGACACCGTAGCGAAGCGCGGGCAACACCACTAGTATAGTATAAACAACGATCAACCTCATTAACCACTATACTAGCAGGTAGCTGGGATGAGACAAATTTCTCAAGTTGGATGGCTCATCCATAACACGAGATTGACTGGATTGACCTTCAGTTAAATAATCTATTCCCTCAAGTTGCTAAATGATTGAACTGAGATTATCATATTAAACGTAGCACTGATCTTGATCAAAAGGTAGTAAGGTGAACTCAATTTTATCCTCAAACTACAGGTTCTCAATCTGTGTTGGAGGCGCTTCACACTTGAAGTATTGATCATATGGGTACACTTCCAGCCCATTTAAGGGGACGTCACTTAGCTAGAAAATTTTCCCAATTTATGAGTGATTTTTTCAATAATAATAACTCAAAAGCCTTTTAATGAGTGTTAGGTTTTGGAAAGTGACTCAAATAGTAAACCCTTTAAGTTAGCATCACTTTAGAAGTTTAATTCAATTGATGGATACATATTCTTTCTAATTTAACAGCATAATCCAATATATTAGTTCATCTTAAAAACGCTTTAAGTCCTATATTTAGTTTGCTTGCTTCATGATTGACTCTAAACTTTAGCACTATGGCTAAAAATTACTTCCTAATTATGGCCCACTCGGGTGCAACCAGTAATTCTTATGGCACTAATTAAGTTAATTTTTTATAAGGAAGTTATTGAGTAATACTGTGGACTGAGACAAATTGTGGTGCTGATTAGATGCAATTGGCATGATGTGCATTTAAACGTGTATAATTTAAATAGGATATGCCTAGTGCTATCAAGAGTTCTGCTGATATAACAATTAGGGCTACATCAAGCATCATATATTACTTTCTTCTAAATTCATTTTTTATACTAAAAATAATCTAGCTCAAATTGGTCTGATATTGAGGCAAATATAGTATAATTGATTCTAATTTTTTTCAAAAGTACTTGATTTTAAAATATTTTTACTACAAACAGGTTGAAATGATTGATTTTAAGCCACCTTTAGGTCAAAATATCTTATGGAAAAATATTAATTTCATTTACTATGACTATCAGATGATTGCATAGTACCAATGAGCTTATTTAATAAATGAGTATGGGCAGGAGATGTCTCAAAGTATATAAATACTTGTGCCTGTTCAACTATTAGATATCTCATTCTACTCACAATATCATCTCAAAATCATCTACTCATCTTTTATCTCATCTCATCTTATATTTTACCTTGTTTCACATCTTAGTGTTTTTGTACTCCGTCATTTTACTGTCAGTCCATGTTAGAAATACCCTACACGTGACCTTAAAAGGAATACCTAGCTTGTAATAGCCTGCGCACAGAAGCTCTCAATTATTGAAAAAAATTTCAGAAGAGACATAAAAGTCCATATGTTTTGTTTCCATGTTAGCTTCAATTCAGTGAGAGTACCATGAGGCACTTGCCTATATTGAAGATCTAATGGAAGTCTATATTACCTATTAGAATCAGGAGTTAATTCTTTAGGAGAGAGCTTTATCCTTGAATCTTTACACCTAAAACTTTCAGGTCATCACCATCGACTGAAAATTTAACATATTGTCTTTGAATCAACTTTTTACAATAATATATAATATGGAACTACAAGTCCAAAACCAGACAGAATTTTTCAGAAAATATACTGATATTGAGGTGAAGACTAGTGATTAAAAGAGCACATAAAATTTACTGCCAAACGCCATGACATTAAATATGAGAATACCTTATAAATCCTTAGACTAATAATGGTGGGAGGAGGACATGTAATCAAGACCAATAAATAGATTCATCAAATAGATAAAATGAAGAATACACAATTACATTGTTATTTGATGATAAATCCCAAATTAATCCTTCCATAAACTGTTCTATTAGCTAAAGGATAAGGCACTTAAGATGGAAGTGTGCAGTAATTACCGTGAGGTAACTATGGCACCTCACCAGAAACTATATGGACATACATGCAAAAAAGTTCCTGGTTTGCTTCATCCTGCCATCCATTAAGCATACTTAGCAGAAACTAGAATGACAGATTCTCAAGCTCTCAGGATTTTACTAATTTAAAAGGAGGAAAAACTTCACAATTAATCTTATTTGACAAGCTAAATTCTATTTTTACTTAAGTCCAAAAGCCCATTGTAGCTAATACCAAAAATCCAAAAGGAATACACAACAGGCTGGCAACACTTAAAGAGAAATTTAGTTGGATTCAAATAGATGGCTGTGGAAGTCCTTGCAGAGAAGGTCCATTTTAGAAATGGGTTTATGAAGTTTAACGCCACTGCAGCAAGGCTGAAAGCATATTCTAGATACTTGGTACCCAGTCAGAAAAACTTTCCAAATAAGCCACTTTGGGCAAAAGAGTTAATTGTAACATGAATTAGAGCACATCCCAAAATTGAATATGTCAAAACTAAATTGCTGTCTTTCATAATAATAATAAATATCTCCTATGATTTTTCCAATTCCCAAAAGGGATGAATAAGATGCTCAAATAGGGATTAAATATTCAAAAATTTACTCAATATTGTCTGAGATACAATCTTTATATGTTGTACTCTATAGGGAAAAATTAAAACTAAAAAACCTAACACCTACAAACTCCTGAATGGAGAGCTTAATAAAAAATAAAGTTCATAATGACTAAAATTAGAATATTTAAAAAGACTGTAACAACTTTAATATAAATTTTGCAGCTCTCATTGAGAAGAGGTGTCAATGTATAACCAGCCTTATTGGGAGGCTGAAGAAAGCTCCAGTCATTAAGCCAGAATTTGGTTTAAGAAAACGTACTTAGCCTGAGAATCAAGAGCCTGAATTGAGAATCTGTTAGATTTTCATGACCATCTTACCCACCTTTGACTAAAAAAATTATTTGTTGATATCTGTCCTACCAATAAAGTGTATAGGAGGGTTATTGTCTGTTAAATATTAGTAGGATCTAATGTTAAGATTCAATCATGCAGTTGATTCTTATTAATGTTTAATAGTGCACAATTGCAACAATGTTTGTAGACAAATTCAGTAATCTGGCTGAATAAGCAGTAATAATTCTTTAAATTAATCAATTGGAATGAGGTGCCAACTAATTATAGTCTTTTGGACCTACCAAAGCATTATAAAGTTCACACTGACAGTAGTTAGTAGGCTGGCCTAGGCGATGCAGCCTGTAATGAATGAATTATCTATTATACTATCTAATAAAGGCTGCCAGTTAGTAAGTTGAATACACTGGGTCTGGGTAAAGGCGCTGAAACACATTATTTTGGAAGACAGCCCTGAAATAAACATAATTTAAGTAGGAAATGGATGCCAACTAGGTGGATGGATAACAGAAGATTTTTTATCATGGATATGATTTCTTTAAAAATAAGCTTGTTTGATAATAAATGCCATTTATATTAGGGTGCCAAAATGAAGAGTCAAGCCTTAAAATCCTCTATATAAACCCCTTATATCTTTAATTAAAAATTGACTTGCTTAAAATCAAAGATTTATCAGGTTTTATTTCTATAGAATAGTGAAGGAAATTAGTTGCCCTTTTTTAATTATCTAGTAACATGAAATAAAATTGATATTACTTGCCTGTAAGAGGATACCTGGGTGTGGTTGAGTACACTTAGAAAGGTGACTCACTGGCTTTTGTCTTCATATAATAAGAAAGAACCTTTAAATTTTAAAATCAGTCACAGGATCAGTTCAGTAAACTTAAGCAAAGTTTAAAGCTTTCTAAACAATACTAGAAGGCAGAGTACAGTCAATGATACTAACAGAGACAAATACATCATTTATTCACTTTTACATAAAGTTCTGAGGTCAATAATGACCCCAAAGACAACTAGTCATCCCTAAGGGCTATTTTGACCAGAGATCTACTAGGTTGCTCAAGTATGGGAAGAAGCGCGGCGTTACCTATTACTGATTTTAGGCTTGTCATCTTTAAGAAGCTGATTAACCAAAATTTTGAAAATTAAGTATTTTTCACACAATCTTAAAACTGTTTGAAAGTCAATGAGAGGATTGTCTAATCAAGTAAAAGCATTTAAATTAAAAAAATTGCTTGATCATTATATCTGTGACTTAGTCATTCCCTGTTTTGCCGATAGATGTTCATATAAGGATGCAAAGAAAGCTATAATACAGTATTTGGAGGGATTGAGAGACATTTGCTCTTCAACACCGCTTGAAGTCACTTTTGAGTGATTTTAAATTTAAAGTTTTATTTATTCACAGCCATCTTCCCAAACCTATTCTTTGATGTCCTTGGCTCCACCGCCTGCCACCCCAGTGTGGGGCAGCAGTGCACCCCCACCTAGCATTTTCCACCCCGTGGGCAAGCGCGTTCAGATGGGCTCAAACAGCCCACCCACTGCTTCCAACTGTTTTATCCCCCCACAAGACTTAGCGCTCCACCTGGAGCGCGTCCACCCTTCTCGCCCCCATCCTCTCACCCTCCCTTGCTCTGCCATTCACTATTGCCTCAGAGTGGACTATGGGCGTTTGTTCCCATATGCCGATAAGGCAATTATTGAGCTAGCCACTGCGGCCTTTGCACCAGCTGGCTTTATAGACTTCCACCCTTTTAAGGGCTACTTTGACGTTGGGTTCCAATCTGAGGAGGATGCTGAAGCGGCAGCACAAACTCCACTAATTTATAAAAAACCCCATTCCCACAACCCGTACTCACCTCCCTTTAAACACCACGCTGGTGGTATCCTTTGCAAATCTCCCATCCCACCTTCCACCCCAGGTTTTGTATGACCAGTTGGTCGCGGGGCTCATGGCTTATGGCACTCAGCCCAACCTCACCTTTGCCACTCCATCTGGTGCAGAGCGCCTTGCTGCTCCTTGGGCAACAACCACTATCATACCACACCACCCTACCATAGCCCAACAAATCCCACCCCGCGCTAGTGTGGCTGCAGCGCCTGATCATTTCTTTTGGGCTTGGGTCAGTAATGGTAGGAAGATTTGTTCCCTCTTCTTTGGCCTTGACCATGCAAAAAGAGCGTGCCCTCAGGCCAAGTCTGCTACTGCAGCTTCTGAGCCTCCTTCTGGAGGCTCAGTATGGGGCGCTTTGCTGCCCCCTCCCACCCTCCAATCTCGTTCAGTGGGCCCACATGGAAAATCAGCCCCCCCCAAAACCTCCAGCCTCACTCTCCCACCTAAATCTACCCCAGCCAATCAGAGCAATGCTTGGACCGCCATTGGCACCCAAGCAGCTGCCCATTCGCCCAATCCCACCCACCCAAATTTGAACGCCACTATTCCAGTGAACCAAAATCCATGGGATCTATTGGCTGAAACTGACAAATCAGGTAATGTCCTCATTAGTAAGCATACAGGTCAACCTCTCTGCCAAGGTGATTATGGTCAGGCAGAATTTTTCCTTCCTGACTTTGATGAAACCCCTACCCCTCACCATTTCACTCCTCTACCCAATACAGCCCCCTTCCAAAGTGATCACCAGCTCACCTTAGCTGCAATGGCCTCTCCTCATTGCCCAAAACTACGCACTGTGGTGGCCCAGTCAGTTGCTCAGCTCCAGCATGGCCTGCCCACCCTCTTCTTCCCCCCAACTTCCTGAATCTCCCTGCAGTGATATCTCAAAACTATTTAATGATGCTGAAGTTGCTGTTATGAATGTTGCAACGATTGCTTCATTCAACCCTCAGCCAAAATCACCTGCCACAGTATCTCACTTTTCACCCAACTTCCTGAAGCCCACAAGGAAGCTGAAGTTCTCCTCGCAGCTTTTGTTGAAACACTTTCCCATCATTATCTTGATGTGGAAGAGGAAAACTCCTACTACGCTGACCTCAACCCCCACTATGCGGATGCCCCAACGCCCTGGCTCTCTGCTCTGATCTGGTACTGTAACCAACATCCCTTGATTGAGGTGGGTCTTTCTGAAAACCAACCCCCTGACCCCTCCTCACCCTCTGCCATGGTGGGTTAGCAGTTTCTGATTCCCACCTGGTTAGTAGTTTTTGTTTTGTCACTTTGAGTGTTGTGTTCAGTACTGTCCATCCCCTGGTCAGCGTACCTCAAATAAATCGAGAGACATTTGCTCAAAAAATCAAATTTAAACATTAAGTCTCAGCATAAAAGTTATTAAAGACTTTAATGACAGGTTCTATCATGAAGTTCAGGTTTATAATGGTTCTATAGCTATCAATGATTTGACACAAAGATGTTATGGAACATGCAGTAAAGCCTTATTGCAACCTAAACTGGTTTTAATTCCTTCATATATATACAACATGAGTATTAATGAGAAATTGACTAATTGAGACGCTGCGTCTGAAGCCTGAAGGCTAAAATCAAGACAACAATCAACAGAAGCTATGAAATCTTGGCAGATGAACAACAACTTTTTTGATAAAAAGGTAAATTCAAGACCTTTTCACCAGATTTTATAACAGACACTATAGCTAGGCCTAATTACATTCCTCAAATTTGGCCAAAGAGGGCACTTTGCCAGCCAATGCTTCATCCTTATAGATAAAAAGTGAGGGTGAAAGTTGCCATTAAAGTCAATAAGGTTGATGGCGCGGGAAAAGAATAGGTGGAGTAGAAAAGGTATACTCTACTTCATCAAAACGGGCAAAATATTTTTCAATAATGGCAAACTTTTTGCAGAAAATGGCTTAAACCAAAGATAGCCTCCATCACATTTTTAGCCAGTGATGTACATATGTTCACTACTCAGGCCAGAGAAAGAAGTTAGAAGCTGTTTTTATTACTAATGATTTCCAGGTAGAAGTTTTCAAAACCATATGCTAAGAAGATTGTTGATCAAAAGTAAACCTTAAACTCAGCGACTTGCTCTCACTCCATGATGTTCAAGTGGCAATCCTGATGAAGAACTTGGCAGATATTTTCTGGAATCTATTCAAGAATTTTAGTTACATATGGAATTGGGAAGTAATCACAATATACACCTACTAAATACTTCTAACCATATTTCAAATGTATATGTTTGTTTAGCCATTAACAAGGTCTGATTTTGTACCATCATTGATAGTGGAGCTCCATTTATTATAATCAGTACTATATTGATAGAAAAGTTGAAGAAAACGCCCAATGTTGTCTACTATAAAGAATTTATTACTTCAGGAGCGCATACAACAATTTTCCTTGGTGCATAGAGTATTATACCCTTTCAATTTAGATACATCATAGTAATTACATCGGCCATAATGCTGCCAAACATGAATTACTTTATTCAGATTGTGAACAAATTTACTAAAGAATTGGCTTAGTTATAGTCAAATAAATAAACTTTTCACTATCCTTGGTCATACTATCTGCTGTACTATAACAGGAATGAGAATACTGGAAAGAAGGTGTATATCTAATTTTCTTTTTTACAAAGACAAGATATTCCAATTGAGTACATCAAAACCCAAATTGTATTCAAGGCATTACCCATGAAGTTTATAGAGTTAACGGGTTTTTTCAGGAAACCAGGAAGTAACTATACATCCATGAACTCAGGTGGTCATCCCTACCAGACTGATCATCAGAATTTAAGCAACTTTATGGCGAAATATGTACTTTATTCAAGGTCATGACTTTAGCTTACATTGCGTCTGTCATAGTTATTTGTGGCAATGGAAAATCTAAGTCTTATGTGCTAACCTATAGAGTTGTCCCATTACATTTAAGAGGTATCAATAATCAACTTTTTAAATTTATTTACTAATATGAATCTATTTGTCATAACCTTGGGGAACCTAGGTAAATTAGACATTCCTAAAGTGTATAATGTCAGCATTAGTGTTGCCACAATGGCCTATTTGGGTCAGCTGACCAAACTAAAGAATAGTAAACCTCATGTGTTATTTAAAAAAACCAGAAAATATTTGCATATGATGAGTTAATTTTAGGATGCCTAAATTCTTTATGAATGATACTGATACTAAAGAACAAGGTCTGACTTAATTAAGCTGAATATGACAATTGAAGTGAGAGAAAAGTTTTCTTTAGGGAGATTAAAGATATACTTGTTTGTGGATTGCTAGTATGCTCAAAAAGTCATTATGCCACACCAATCCTGATAATCAAAAATAAAGTTTGGTTAAGTGGGTCAAAGATTATTAAAACCAATAATATAAAAAAAGACTAGTCTCTTCTTAAAAGATGGATAATTTTTGTTTAACAGTCTAGGGTTGCAAAGTTCTTTTTTCATGGATCTCATCAGTAGGTGTTGAAAAATCAATATGCCCAAAGAAGAGCGTCAGATTTGCGCAATAACAGATAAAGTGAGTCTGTTTCAGCTGAAAAAATGCCACAAGGGCTATGCAACGTCCAAGAGACACCTCAGAGAGCCATATACAAAATTTTGAAAAATCTAAAACTATTCTGTGTACTAGTGTACAATGACAACACTTATTATTTTAATCATACCCTTGATGGTGTGGGAATTTTTATATGACCACATTATCCAGCTTGGGATTGATTATGATTCAATTTATTCAGAAATTGGTCTATTTATTTCAATTAGCTTATAAATTAAGTTCTGAGACAATTTTTCAAGTTAAACTTGGTCATTTAAAAATTCTAACGGTTCAAATGATTAATTTAAATTACAGAGAATATGAGTTATATGATAGTTACAATTGTAATTTTATCTAGTATAGTTGCTGACAACGTGGTGATGAATAAGTTGGCTCATAATGGTCACTTACTTACAGGAAATTGATCTTGTATAGTTTAAGTTTTATAGCTGATTTAAGTAGTGAATAATCTGCTATTTTTTATGTAAGTCATTTGGGTTTTTACAAAAATTGAACCAATATATATCTTCATCAGCTAGGAGTGCTGAGACAATTGTGATTGCCACAATTACCATACCACATGTCTTCAATACTCTCACCAATATATATTCTAATTTTCAAAATAAACTACACCTTATAATTGTTAATACTTTAGAATTATCAATTGTTTATTGTGTTTCCTTCAGTATTGAAATTGTTGCAGAGTTACTCACATTTCTAAGTGTCAAAATCCAGAATGAGCCCAAAGTCACTAAATTTAACCAGTATTGCCATAGTAGGGATTTAGTTACTCAAGATTAGAAACTTGACTAGAAAATTTGTCATCATAAACCTAGCAAGACTATATATTGATTTAAGAACTACATTTAAGCAAAATTTTGTAACTGTGAAAACCCCATTGTTTTACATTTGGTGTCACTATAGGGAAAAAGTCAATTTTTCTGAAATTAATAATAAAGAAAATTACTATTGAATTTGGAGAATGTGAGCAATAAAGAGGAGGGATTATTGGCAACCATCCAGGGTAATAATATCCACTTAGAGGATGGTATGCTGATGGATCCAAAATATTCATCTATCAAATATTGGAGTCATTAAGATGATAGCTTCCGTTTATGAGCCACCCTTAGAGAAAATATGAGACAGTTTGAAAATTAAGTAAACTCTTGATAAAAGGTTTCCAAATTTTGCCTACCAGTAATTTGGATCAGAGCTGTGGGCTATCTCACCACACAAACAAACAAGAGATCAAAGATGACACTTCAAAAAATTTCTACATATGAACACTTGACTCTATCAGGATATTTACAAACCATTGGTAACATCATAGACTATGTTATCAAGTATGTACAACCTATGACTAGAAATATGAAAATTATTCAAACCAGCTAACAGAAGTAATTGTTTATCTGGTTGTGTACATGCTTTACAGTGATGCTCACAAGAAATAGTTGATGTGGAAATTGGTTGCTAGCTTATAACAAATTTGCATAGGTTTGGAATCCACAACCCAATGTGTTCAACATTTGAACTCACAAATCAAGAAATTAGAGGCCAAGTTTAAAAGAAGCTTTGAGATATTGTTGAATAAATCATCAACCAGCTTATATTTATTTAGCATTGGAAACATAATGTGGGCTAGCACTGCTGAGTGGCAGAGACTAATATTGCTGAATTAATCTGAGATATAGCTAACACTTAACCAATGGTAGTTATCAATACCTAATTAACACCATTATCCTTGACTTGGTTAAAGGGAGACAAAAAATCAAGAGTACTATTGAGGATATTAAAACAATTTGAATAAACTTAAGGAGGAAATGAAAGGTGAAGTCAATAAAATTTTCATTGAAGTATAAATTGTTAACAAAAATGCTCTGGAACTGGTGATCCAATATGAGTTAGACTCACTAAAATTCAAATTAACCAAGTTGGACGTTGAGATGTTTAAGTATATAAATAAATTTTATATGACCTCATATTTGACGTACAGAAGAGTGAAGCATTATTTAGAAAGGAAGTCACAACCTTATGTACAACTTTAGAAAGTGAGATGAAGAAGAGCTTTCAAATGCAGGAAAGTGATAGTGAATTTAAGGCCTGGGAGGGGAAAATTCACATACAATTAGATTAATTAGAAGATTACAAGTGTAGCTGCATTCAGGAGGAAAAATATGAGGCAGAATCATTTGAAGAAAAATAATCATCCAATGAAGTTGTATTTGTACTGAGACTACAATTCATTATATTCAGGAGATTCCACCAACTATTGCAGCCTTCTGGAAGTAATCCCTGAATCTACTCTTTCATCAGTGAGCATACCAGTTTGGAATATGGCCCCAATTAATGTCGAAGACTTTAAGAGAACGCCCAAAATTCCCATTTTCCATCAAGATAACACATCTGTCTTTTTTGATTATTCATAATGACTATATATGGTTATAGCGATCATCAGAAAGCTGTTAAAGTCATAAATTGTCTTGATACCAAATGTTAGAATCTAATTTTACCCTATCTTCCTGGAAAAAATTGGAGCTACAAGGAAGCAAAAGAGGTTATACTGAAAGAATTTGGGAATACAGAACTTATGGCTGCTTGAAAAAAAGAATTTATGGACATCCAATTTAATAAGGAAGAAACGGTGGGTGCATTTGCCAACCTTTTCTACATAGTGCTCAAATTAATACCAGAGCCAATTTAATGAGTGATTTTGAGGGTAGAATTGACATGAAGAATGTGTTATGCCATTATATAGATTTTCAGCGTGTGATGGCTTTGTCTCTCAGCAAGTATACCATTTCTCAATTGGTAGAATATTTGAAGGTGTTATCAGCAATTTCACCGCCATATTGGACTTGTAAACCGAATAATCAAGCAATTTCCTTCAGAGTTTGGGCCGATTTTATGATAAACCTAGAGATTATGTCAATAAAGGGAATCAGGATAAGTCATTTTATGATCCAGACAATCCAATAAGCCTCAATTGACTGGCAACAGATGTGGAAAGCCTGAACATTTTGCTTATAACTGTGGTCAAAAATGACCTAAGCATCAGGTTAACCTGGTGCAGCCTAGGGAGAAAAGGATACTCCTGAGGTGCAGGGAAAGATCAGGTGGTCTAAACGCAGAGAAAGCCTAAAACCGCATGTAAGCAAGTTCCTCTGACAAATCTTGATTTAAGACAAATCTTGATTTAAGACAAATCAGAGTTATTTGTGGATTAATCAATGATAGTTCATTTTCAGCAAGTAGTGTACTAAGATGTTAACGCAGTGACCAGATCAAAAGCAAAGGTATTGCTCCAAATATTGCTCCAAAAATTGTGATGAAAATTGATCGCCCATATACCTAACAAATCATAGATAAGTTCCAAACATCTGAGGATGAAGCCATACTGCTGAATGCTAAATTAGAAGTGGTTAACATATCACTTCCACTAAAATCATTAAAAAAGAATTTCTCAATATATACACTCAACTGATCCACACTTGCAATTCACCTAATGAATACATTATACATTCAGTAAATTTAAGCCTTTTATATTTTTCTAAATGTACATATATTTATATTTAAGTAAACCAAGTCCCCATTAGAACAATTATTGGCAGTGAAGTGTTGATCAATGTTGTCTTGACTAAATTGGGCAAACAATTGAAGGACAAGCCTGAATTGGAACATTGGAAGCAGTACGGGACAGCTGGTCCTAAAACAAATGCTTCTTGTGGAGCATATAGTGCTTTTCCCCTAAAGTTTGGATCCTTATTCATGTCAGCGCCAGCAATTATTCTAGCAAACCAAGGTCTATAAAATTTTTATTGACACTGACTTCATGCATTAGTATGGGGTCTTGTGCAACTTTGAAGTAGATACTCTGTTGATTCTAGGTCAGAAGTTGCATTTAATCTACAGATGGGAAGGGAACGCTCTCTTCAGTAAAAAAGACTTTATCAACTTGCTATACTAAGATGTGATCCTATCTGTTGGATACAATTTCATTTTAAGGTTTAAAATTACAAAAGTACATAAATGAATTTTGTATCCCAATTTTTGCAGAAGGGGATGCAACTATTCTGTTAGAATTGCAGAAAGTCATAGAATGAGATAACATTGAAAATCATAGAGCTTCTATATTTAAAGATCAAAGCTCTTAACCAAAAGTTGTGGATTGAACCTTGTAGACCAGGATTTTTTAATACCTAGTCACAAGGAGATTCATATCCTGTTAGTCAATCTATGGGAATACTATGATGGAAGTCAAATGGCATCAATTAATTGTATTTGAACAACTAAATCTAGTTTCAGAGGAGATCCTTTCATAAGGTTGGGTAATTTGGTGAATTGGGATACCTGAGAAATCTGCCAGAAATATTCATATGCATATAAAGGGACTGATTAACTGGGTTGACAGAAGACCAAAAAGAATGAAGTTTTGGCCTTATTTTAAAAAACATCAAATTATCTTCAAGCAAGATGATCACAATTTGGGATATATGAAGAGCATATTACATTGATTCAAGACAGGAGAAGCTGAATAAATCTGAGTGAGACCATTACAGGTATTGAGCATAAGAGGCAGTAGTTGCCAATGAAAATGAGAAATTATCAGAGCATTGAATGCTTGTGCCTTCATTTAGTCCATGGGCAAGTCTGATTAAAATAGTTAAAAAGAAGAATGAATCAAATAGAGTTGTGATTGATTATAATTATTAAACAAAATTATAAAGAAGTATTCATATCCCCTACCAAGAATTGATGATGTATTATATTGTCTATGAGGGCTAAATTCTTAACAGTAATGGACTTAATCTCTGGTTACTGGCAGATTGATATGCCTCCAGAAGTCATCTCTTTCTCTGAGCATCAAATTGCTCAATACTTTGAGGCAATGGACACCGCCAGCCTGATTATTGAAGAAAACCCACAATTTTACCTCCTTATGCCACATGTCGTTGATGATCCTACCCCAATGTTGTCTGCCATGGTCCACCAGCTAAAGCGGGCGCCAGATAAATGTTTTCCCAAAGTTTCTTCACCTTCTGATATGGCTTCCTAGGCTATTGCATGAGGTGCCATACTGGGAATTTTTTTAATTTATGATAATCTCTTTGTTTGTCTCAATTGAATATAAAAATGAGTGGCGGCTCTCCCTTTTGGGTTGAACAATATTAGTGTTTAAAAGATATTCCCCAGAAGATCAGTAAAAGTGGCAATATTTATGGCACAAGGTTTGTATCAGCCTACAAGGATGCCTTAAGGCCTGTGCAATTCACCCGTGACTTTTCAGCAGGCAATTGGTATGATTATGTCAAACCTCAATTTATACTGCATATCAGTTTATCTGAATAGTATCAAAATGTTCAGTCGGACATTTACATAACATCTGCATTATCTAGAAGTATTTAAGAGACTGGATTTAGTGAATCTTATGATAAAAAGCCATTTTTTAAAATAAGAATTAGACTACCTAGGATTAGTTATTAATGCTAACAGACTCAAATTCATGTATAGAAGGTGTAAGCCATAGAATTGATGTCAATCCTTTGAGTGTTCGCTATGTCAGGTTTTCTTAGTAATGGTTGATTGGGGTTGCTGAATCATTAAGGACTTCATAAAGATAGCTGATCAGTTATTCTACCACCTAAAGGATCCTAGAAAGGGTCATTTGGATGATGAAGTCCATAATGTCTTTGATGAACTAAGGAAGCATTTGATAAAGAGTCCTATCCTCAAATATTAAATTCATGAAAGACCATTCATAATCCAGTCTGATGCGCGACTTATAGTGATAGGGGCCATACTCAGTCAAGTTGATGAGCATTGGGATGAACATTATGTAGCTTATGTTAGCCGTACATTATCAAAGGCTGAGAGGAATTATACAGTCACAGAGTGTGAATGCCTTGCAGTCATTTATGCCTGTAAGCAGTTTCTTGTTTATATACATGGGATGCATTTATAGTCATTATCAACCACGCCTCTCTACAGTGTTTACAAATTTGAAGAAACCTGAGGTAAGAATGGTGCGGTGGTCCTTAAAATTGAAGACCTATGACTTCAAGATTAAACATTGATCTAGGGATAAAAACCAGATTGATGATGGGTCTTGAAACTAGCAGTTCTTGCTGTGCAATATCAGACTGATGACCTGTTTGACCATATGGTCCAAGGATAATAAGAGGATAAATCAGATAAAATATATATTGCACTGCAAAAAGCCAAGGAGAAGATGGAACTTGTAAATGGCCAACTTTTCAAGTTAACTGATGACAAAAGGCTTTTGTTCTAAAATACCTCTGATTGAGCAGAAATAATCCAGACAGCGCACAAGGTTTTCAGCCATAGTGGGTTGAAGAAAACGTTGGAGCACATTCAAAAATACTATTATTGGAAATACTTGAATTATGACAATGCTGATTCTTAATCCTGTTGCATGGAGTGTCAACTCTATAAACCTCACAAGAATGTGAAAGGATAACAATAAGTAAAACTGGACTTTGCGAGGCACACAGTCTCCATAGACATAATGAGACCTCTAAGAATGATTATGGGAGGAGTACACTACATCATTGTTGCCATTTATCACCTCACTAGGTAAGTCAAAATAGAGGAATTGAACTGAGTAAATGCATTAAAGTAACTTGAAGTTCATCCTGGAGCAGGTGATTTACTGAAATGGTTGTCCACAGGTGTTATTAAGTAATAATGGGACAAATTTCACCTCTTTCATTATTTCCCAACTGAATGAAATGATGGGTACTAAAGGAGTGGTATTTGATCTAAAAGTGACCTGAAACAAACTGAGTAATTGAACAAGTAAATGGTACACTGGCCACTACACTAAAAAAGTGGTCTCAGGTAAAGTGTTGTTGTAGGCATCTTATCTGAGCTCAGTAAATTTCGCATATAATTTCAGCTTCCATTTAGCAACAAGAAAAATGCCATTTGAATAATATATGGTCAATGGGAAGAATTACCACCAATTTATATTTACAGGTGGATCCAACACCAGGGATGAGCGCGGAGAAATACTTTTGTTGGCTAGTAGATCACATAGTTGACCTTCAGTCTCTGGCGTATGATATGACAATAAGAAAAAGAAATCAGTCTAAGGAAACTGATGATAAGATCTGACCTAGCCTAAAAGAATTTTCTGTTGGAGATGCATGTCACTTATTATGACACCCATGGGTACAGTCACCAAAACAAATTGGATAGTTTATGGTTGGGCCCTATAAAGTTATTTATGAAATTGGCAACTAATGCATACATAATCAAAAATTTTATTGATTGTCATGTAATTATTTTGATAAATAGTAAATTCCTAACTATGTTGAATTAACAGCTTTAAAAGAAAAACTTATAAACTATTAAAAAACATATATGAAATAAGAGAGAAAAATAGTGATTAAGTTAATTTTTTATAACTTTTCTTTCTCGTTGCAATCACTATTGCAACCTATTCAATTCAAGACTGAATCTAGTTTGATAATCTCAC
Organism: Massospora cicadina; assembly: GCA_022478985.1. Lineage (NCBI taxonomy): Eukaryota > Fungi > Entomophthoromycota > Entomophthoromycetes > Entomophthorales > Entomophthoraceae > Massospora > Massospora cicadina. The sequence continues at coordinate 117,304 of JAKSZP010000223.1, forward strand.
AGAGGAGATTAGTCTGCGCCTATGTCAGGGAGCAGTTGGGCAAGCAAGGTATGAGGAGCAGGTGGAAGGCCCGCAGTCTCCAACGTTTGAAAACGCCCCAGAGAATCTGGCGGAATTGACAAAAATACTAAGAAACTGGTGGTCATTATTTCCCCGGAGATACTCACATGGCAAGCACGATGCAACCAGTACATCAACAAGCCACACTCCCAGCCACTTTCATCGGTGGAATTTGGAGTCTGCATGTTTCTGGACAACCAAAAAATGGCCTTATGGGAAAAATTTCGTGAAGATGTACACACAATTTTCCTGACCGCGGTGTACGTTGCACCTCACTCCATGTCATGCAGTTGGCTGGACCTAGGTTTCAAAAGCAAAACGGCAGCAGATGAGGCTGCAGCAGTGCGCGTAGTGGTTGAGCTCCCCAAAGGGCAATGGGTCATCAAAACTAAACGCACCAGATGGACAAAATTGAACCAAATTTTCCTCATGTTTGACTTATTGCCTACTACGGTAAAACATGACAATTTGGAACAACACCTGAAAGATGGTCTCGCCATATATGGCAAAATACAATCTTTCAAAATGCAACGCTTCACGCTGATGCCACACCTGTGTACCGGCAAAGCCATCGCAGTGCTGACCCAACTGAGGAGATTTCAAAGGACCTAACCCAGATCCCACACTCCACTTTTAATGATATCACAGGGCATACCACCCACCCATTCTGGGTGACCGTGGACAACGCGCCCCCCATTTGCACCCACTGTGATACATTTGGCTATAAGGCACATGCATGCCTCATCAAGGAGGGCATCACATTCCAAGAGCACCCCTCAGCGGCCATGGCCAGCAGAGAGGCGCACTACATACCAACCGCAAGCACCAAGGAGGCCTTCCCGTGGGGAGCACAAGGCTGCTATCTACTGGTAAAGCCTATCTCCCCACAAGAGCAGAAGAAGGCCAAGCAGGCCCATAGGGCCACGGCCAAAGAAGCGGCCAAAGCCACCACCGCTATACCACATTCACAATGCCAGGAGGACATGGAGACCTTTGTGGTGGAAGCAACTTGGGAATCCATCAACCAATCAGTTTGGGAAGCCCATGCTGAGCGGGCCACTCAATCTGAGGATCCAATGGGAGATTTGATCTCACCCAATCATTGCATCCAAGCTCCAGTTAAAACTGACTTGGGACCCATCCCAACTGAAATTTTTTTTTGACCCGCTCAACAGTGCACCAAACTCACCCGCACCACAAAAAATTCATCTGACGTTGGGAAAACAAAAAGCAAAGGCTAAAGCCAATGCAACTATTTCCGCAAAAATCAACAAAAACTCTAATAGCATTGCTGCTAACACCCATGCTGCTGTGAAGGCCCGCGGGGAGCTAGAAGAGGATGGTGGGCCTGGGTGCCCACCCCCTCGCACCTAAGGTGTGATGGGGGAAACCTTCACCATAGGGACGTTGAATATCGCCGGACTCAAGGCCTCCCCATCCCAGGCTAGGAAACTGAGTTTTTTACAACACAATTTACCTGTGGATATCCTGGCCATCCAGGAGTCCCACTGTCCGCGAGGTTCCAAGGAAGCTTGGAAAGCAATGCTCCTCCCATCCCTATCCTTTTGGTCGATGCACTGTGGGGTGCTAATTCAGAAAATAATTTTTTCAAATTTTTATCCTCAGAAACATTCCTAAATGGCTGAGTGCTTGTTGTCACCTTCTTGTGGGCTGACGTAGCACACGCAATCATCAACAGCTATGCCCCAAAAGGTGCACACAAGTGTCAGGAATTTTTCTCATTGGTCAAATCCCTCCCGCTACCCCCAGACTCCTTCATAGTCAGTGACATGAACTGTTGGCTAAACACACCAACGGACCAGTGGCCTTACTCACCCCACGCCCCCCAGGGTCATGTAGAACTACGCATTCTAAAGGCCACCCTCATGTTAATGGATGTGCTGCTGCGACATGCCCCGCTGCTCAAAAACATGAAATGGCCCCACGTCCACAATGGCCAATTAAGGTCCATGACCCGCATCAACATTATTCTAACACCAGTGAAATTCCAACCCCATATCTCCCACTTCAAGACAACAAAATTGGAATTCTCCAACCATCAACTGGTCTCGCTAACCTACCACCTACCTGTCACGGCTGCTAAGGCCCCACATTGGTACAAAATCCGCCCCCCCGAGATCGGGTTGCCAGGATTTTCCACATGGGTAGAAGAGGCAACTATGGCAAAAGAGTTTGTTGCACCATTTTGTGCGGACCCCATCTCCACATGGGCAATTTTCAAAGAGGACACCATCCACCACTCTCGCCATCTCTCCTCCAGATGCTCACGAGCTACATCAGCGGTTATCTCACGCGTGCTGGCAGAATTGGCACACTTGGAGTCCAACATCCCAGTTACAGGATACAGCTCTGCATGGGGACGGAAGTGGGCGGAGGCAGCTGCCCACCTCAACGCACTTGAAAGACAACACAAATATCAGGTTTGTGTTCAGTACAGGGCCACATGCATCACAAAAGGCGACAAATGCACCGCAAATTTCTTTAAAAAAAATTTTGCACCACGCCAGAGCGTGGCCTGCACACAGGTGCAAAGATCGGATAATTCCATTGCAGATATACCAGCCAAAGTGGCAATCGAAATGCAACAGTATTACTTCGAGTTGTACCAATCTGACCCAATTCAGCTGGCTGAAGTGGCGGAATTTCTTAACTGAGCCCACATCCGCTCCATTTTCTGATACCTGGAAATAATGAATTTGATTACTCCGAATGAATTATGGACAGCCATTTGCGGTGCACCAAACTGAAAATGCCCAGGCTCAGATGGCATTCCATATGAGTTCTATAAAAAATATTTCAAATATATATCCCCATTGATGCTCGCCTCACTTAACCAAAGCCTGATGGAAATGCGCCTCCTACCAGGAGGACATGAGGCCTTTACTGTCACACTCTTTAAGAAAGGGGATAAGCTTGACTTAGCCAACTGGCGCCCCATTTCTCTAACAAACACAGACACCAAAATTTTAACAAAAATCATGGCTAACCGTTTAGGGACTGTAGCATCTGCCACCATCTCCCCAGAACAATTCAGTTTCATCCCCAGAAGGTCGATTTGGGATAACGTGCACTCTGTGGCTAATGTATGTCAGTCCACAGCCTCTGGGGCACTTGTATTCTTGGACCAACAAAAGGCCTATGATAGAGTAAACTGGGAATACCTCAGGGCATGCCTCCATCAATTCCGCCTACCCCCTCTCTTCATCAACTGGGTAATGCTGCTCACAGAATTGGCAACAATGGCAGTGTATGGCCCTGGCTTCCTAACAGAAGTAGTCCGCCCTCAAAGGGGCTTGCGACAAGGGGACCCCCTCAGCCCAGTCTTATACAACTTCAGCCTTGACCCACTACTGCGAAATGTGAATGCCCAACTCACTGGGGTCCACGTGCCAGACCAAGCCCCAGTCAAGATAATGGCGTTTGCAGATGATTGTGTGGTTGGGGTGTCAAATAATCAAGATGCACGTGCGCTTGAAGCTCTCATCCAGGAGTATTCCCGGGTAAGCAATGTGGTACTGAACGCTTCCAAAACCGAAATCATCCTCCTTGGTCAGTTTCAGAACTGCTGACCCCAGCAATTAGTTCCCAACCCAGCCCATCTGCTCGCCCACGTCCTCACCCTACTAATTCAAAAACACATTGCCCCACTGGTGCTCCCCTTCATGCCACGCCCTACCATAGGGCCAGTCCGCCATCTGGGCGTGTGGATGGAGGCAGGCGGGTACACATCAGCAGTAATGGAGAGTCATATTCTAGACAACGTGAAGAAGCGCATCGCCTCTCTCAGAGCCCACCCTACTTCCCTTACTGGCAGGATTGTTTTAGCCAACTCCATGCTCCTCTCCAAAGTCTGGTTTGGAGCCCACGCCATCCCCTTCTCCCCAAGCTTCTACAAATCCTTGTACGCCTTGCTGCAAGGATGGCTTTGGTTGGGCCGCCTTCCACCAGTGCGGCTAGAGGTCATGTTTGGCCCCCAACATCATGGTGGCATGGGCCTGCTTGACTTCAAAGCCCATGCCGCCAAGATCCTGGGTACCTGGATTGTGGCTGTCACCACCCCTACACTCCCCTCCCAACACTGGTCCCGCGCAGCCCGCTCCAACTTCTCCTGCGCCTTGGGCCTCAACAATCCATCGAACCCCCACTCCCTGATGAAATACCTCGCTTCACATACATTGGCCACAGGTCCTCACGGGACTAAAACCCACTACAGACGAATCCTCCTCTCCATGCGGAGCGCTGAGTGGAGAATTCGTATTAGTGGACATACAACCCAAAGAGGCCGCCCCTCTCCTCAGTTCACACAAGAGGTACAGGGGCTACCCATCCACAATGGCGTGATCCCCATTTGACCCCATGTCCTATCCAGGGTGGACTACCTGGACATGATGGACATCCCTTACTCCATTGAGACCCAAAAAATATCTGGAAATATGTACACCATCCTCTGTTGCAACCTCAAGTCCGCTCCCATGTGTGGCGCTGCCTGAGGCGGGTGTATCGTACAGCTGAGCGCTCTAACGCTTTACACTCATCCTGTGTCGTGTGTGGCCAGTATGGAACACTGTTTCACCGCCTGGAGAAGTGCCCTACCTCTAAAGTGATATGGCGCGAAGTTCAACGTCTTCTGGGCCAGGATCAAACGCATCCCTTCAGTCTGTCAAGAGATATGTTCGCTCTATCAATGGCCTCCCCCTTCTGCCCTCCCTTCATGCTTTGGTGGTTGCAATCGCCATGTGGACCATCCACACGATTGTCTTAGATGCCATCGCAGGCTCCACCCCCACCCTCCCAGAAGCGATCCACAGATTCTGGTCCCATTTAGTGGACCACTTTTAAGCGTGGATGCTTGGATACCTCCCACCACGTCGCTGACAGCTGGTCTCTTCCTGGTTCCCACTCTGGTTCATCAAATAAGACCCCTTCCTCCACACGTGCTCAATTGTGGCTATGGCCCCTTCACACGTTTCCTCCCCTTCCCATAAGTGGCGTTCCCGCTGGCAACAAGAAATAGCATCGCTTCTCTGGGGTGCCTCCCCTGGTACTAAGTTTTGTCTCTTCTGAGTCATATTTGGAAGTGTCCATCCCATGGTCGGCCTTCCCCGCAATAAATTAAAGTTAAATTTTTCTATTTTTATTTTTATTATTTTACTAAATAGGAGCCTCCAGTTTGTGAGGTATGAGCTCACATTTGATGCTTCTGAGGGGAGGGAAATTTGGATGGTGACTGTGGATAAGAGGCCATCAAAGTCGATTTTTAAATGAATGCTAGCATGAGTTAAGGCTAGATGAAACCATATCTTTGTACACGAGGAGAATTTTGTGAAAGTGCGCCAATAGGGATTGAAATCAGATTAGCCAAATTTGCTATACAAGAAGCTAATCAAGGGGGAAGCAACAATGAAGGAATAGAAAATTGGCTAATAATTCATGTAATCCCTAAAGAGCACAAGCGCCAAAAGCTGTGTTCAAAGTGCTTGGCAATGAGCTTTTTGAGTAATTTGGTCATATGTGATAGCAGTGAACAAGAGATATGCATGGGAGGTTGCTGGATTATCTTGATTATCATAGCCATTAGAGGAATATATTACCAAATAGTCCCAGCCATAAAGTAGTCATGCAAACAACAAACTGCACATTAAAGGCGATGACTATGTGCTTCCTGGAAGTAAAAGGGAAGGAGCAGTATAAATTAGGTGAAGCGAGGAGTTTAGAGGCTCAGGTGCAAATTATATTGACTGGCAAAGCGCAAAGCTTACATCTAGAGTCTCGATAAAGAACAAATTATGGTTGCTGGGGTTGAAGGAGATGTCTGGGGCCTCAAAAATTTCCCTGAAGGTCTTCATAGGGAAGCCTGAGATGTTCATGATTCTCAACTGTTAGTTCTGACATTAAAATGGTTTATAATATTGGCTAACTTGGAAAAGGACTCTGGGAGGTAGATCTGAATTAGGAATAACTGATCTAAATTGGGAAGGATGAATTCATTAGGATTGAGGATTATTTCTGAACTCAACGTGGGAAGAGCAAAATCTAGCAATGAGAAAATTCTAGTTCAGAGATAGTGGAAAGAGGAACTAATGACCGTGATTTAGTTGAAGCAAGTTTCATCCCTGTTTCCTCTTCAGGGATGGGAACTATAGTAAGAATTTCTAAAAAGGTATCACCCAGATTCATTCAGTTCAATGCGTTGAATCTGACAGGACTGTAGATGATATTCTTTAGGTGAGTCATGACATTGCATAAAAAATTTGGCATCTGTCTCAGATAAAACAAATAAATGCCAAGAATAACGTGAGGTATTAGAAGATGTGGACATTTTCTGTATAATCTGGTCAAGCGGGAGATGTGTAGGATTTTATATGACCACATTATCCAGCTTGATATTGATTAAGTTTCAATTTAATCAATAATTAGTTCATTGAAAAGTATTTAACTTATAATTTAAGCTCTAAGACGTTTGTTTGATTACAGTCTGTCATTTGGCTTAATAACTGAGCAAATGATTTATCATAAAGTACTTAGGATGTGAATCTGATGATAGTTACAAATATATTTGTCTGTTATTGTTGCTGACAACGTGGTTATGAGTAAGTAATCTTAAAATGTACTTACTCATGTGAAATTGAGCAACTATTTTAGCAAATGTGATACCTGACTTGATTGGCGTTTACTCACGCTATTCTTTATTAAAGTCAGCTAAGATTTTCCTGAGATTATACTTTTCTCTCTCGTTGCAAACACTTTTGCAACAAATTCAATTCAAGTCTAGGTAAAGTTTGCTAATCTCTTTGAGGAGATCAGTTGGCGCCCAATGTCAGGGAGCAGTTGGGCGAGTAAAGTTAAGGGCACAGATGTTGGCCCCACGCCAACCAAGTTTCTTAAACGCCCCAGTTGTCTGGCGTAAAAGATAAATTTAGTAATAAAAACCCGGTGGTTACCATTTTTCCTAGGAATTTTGGCCTGGCAAGCGCGTTACAACCAGTTCATTAATATGCCGCCCTCCCCAACCACTATCATTGGTAGAACATGGGGTGCGTGTTTTCCTTGATATTCAGCAAATGGAGCTTTGGGAGATGTTTTGTGGAGATGTACTCACCAATTTTTAAATGCGGTGTACGTCATACCCCACTCCATGCCACATGGTTGAATGGATCTTGGCTTCAAAAATAAGGAAGCGGCGGATTAAGTTGCAAATTTGTGAGTAGTAGTGGACCTCCCAGATGGTCAACAGGTAGTCAAAACATAGTGCACCCACTAAACTAAATTGAATCAAATATTTGTAACTTTTGACTTCCTTCCTACAATGGTCAAGTGCACCATGCTTTAGCACCACCTGAAGGCTGGGCTCGCCGTATATGGAGAAATAAAATCCTTTGAAATGAAGCGCTTTACACTCATGTCAAACCTGTGCATGGGCAAAGCGATTGCTGTTCTCACCCCATCCGCAGGGATAGTGGAGGATTTGACCCAAATCCCACACACCACTTATGTCAAAATCGTTGGGCAAAACACCCATCCATTCAGGGTCACCACGGATAGCGCACCTCCTATCTGCACTTTCTGTTGCGCCTTTGGCCACAAGGCCCATAACTGTCCCTCCAAGGAGGGCATTAATAAACTGAAATTCTCTTGGATGCAATGTGCAGTGCAGATGCCCACTATGAACTGGCACTAGACACCAATGCAGCCTTCCCATGGGGAGTGAAAGGCTGCTACATTCTAGTAAAACCAGTGTCATCACAAGAGTGGAAGAAGGCCAAACAGGCCCGCAAGGCTGCAGCCGAGGAGGCAGCCAAGGCCATATCTGCAATTCTGCCAGCCCAGCTCCAGGAGGACACTGAAACTTTCATGGCAGAAGCAGCTCACAAATCCCTCAACCAATCATATTGGGACGCCAAAGCCAAATTGGGCCACCCAAGCTGAAAACCTGATGGGTGAGTCAGTTTCACTTGACCAATGCGCCCAAGCATTGATTGGGACTGAGTCGCTCATCGATAATCCTGCTGAAAATCCACCTCTAAGCGTTGGTGCACCACAAATGCACACACCACAAAAAACTCATCCCACAGTGGGGAAAAAGCAGAAGGCAAAAGCCAACGCAAACCCCACAGCTAAAGCTTCCCACTCTGACACATACTCCAAAGCACAGAATACCCACGCTGCCATACAGCAATGTGCTGAAAAAGAGAAGGCTGAAGGGCTTGGGTGCCCTTCCCCTTGCACCTAAGGTTCAATGGGGAGCCTTTACTTTAGGGATGTTGAACATCGCTGGACTTAAGGCCTCACCGTCCTGGGCTAGGAAACTGAGTTTTTTACAAGATAATTTACCCAAAGACATCCTGGCTATTTAGGAAACCCACTGTCCGCGCGGTACTGAGGAATCATGGAAAATCATGCTCCTCCCTTCCCTCTCCTTTTGGTCTATGTACTGTGGGGGTGCTAGTTTGTGTGAACCATAGTTTTTAAATTTATTTCATAAAAGCCATACCTAAACGGCTGCATCCTTGTAGTCACCTTTTCATGGGATTATTAAGTGCATGCTGTTGTTAACAATTACGCCCCAGCCTGTACACAAGAACGTTGGGAATTTTTCTTGGCAGTCAATTCACTTCCGCTACCCCCTGACCCATCTGTTGTTGGTGACATGAACTTCTGGATGAACCCATCCACAGACTGCTAGACCTCATCTCTTATGCCCTCATAGGGGCACGCTGAACTTAACATTTTAAAAGCCACCCTAGGGTTGTTCAATACTTTGCCACATCATGCTCCGCTACTCACTAACATGTCATACCCCCATGTACACAACGACCAGTTAAGGTACATGACCCGCATTGACCTTATTCTCATGCCATTGAAATTTCAAACCCAATTTTACCACTTCACCATGACAAAAATCGATTTCTCTGACCACAGGATGGTATCAGTTTCCTTCCATTTATCCAATCCAGCAGCACAGGTTCCAAAATGGTTCAAACTCCGCACAGCCAAAATAGAGTCGCCAAGATTTTCCTCATGGGTGGAATCTGTGATCTCAGCTCCAGAGTTTGTCGCACCATTATGTGCAGACCCAATTTCCACCTGGTCAACCTTCAAGGCAAACACAATCCGCCAGGCTCGCCACCTATCCTCCTGCCACTCATGGGCTGCCTTGGCATCATTTTGCTCACGCTGGCAGAGTTGGACCACCTGGACTCTAATGTCCCCACTGCAGGCTACAGCTCAGCTTGGGGTCACAAGTGGGTGGAAGTGTCCGCCCACCTCAACGCACTGGTGAGACAACACAAGCATTGGGTTTGTGTTCAGTATAAAGCAAAGCATATTACAGCAGGTGATACGTGCTCCACTTACTTTTTACAAAAATTCTTTGCACCTCGCCAGAGTTTGGCCTGCACACAGATGCAAAGGCCTGACCACTCTGTAGCAGATATGCCAGCTGAAGTGGCAATCAAAATACAAAATTATTACTCCAAATTGTATTGATACAATACAATTCTGCCAGCCAAAATGGAAAATTTTTCAAAAGCACACATCTGCACCATTTCCCGATTCCCATAGTAGATGAAGTTGATTACTTGGGATGAACTATGGTCCGCCATTCACGGTGCACCATATAGAAAATGCCCAGGCCCAGATGGCATCTCTTATGAGTTCTATAAGAAGTATTTCAAAGATTTTTCCTCTTTTGCTGCTTGCCTCTATGCACCAATGCCTTCTGGAAACGCGCCTCCTACCTAGAGAGCAAGAGGCTTTCACTATCACATTGTATAAGAAAGGAGATAAGCTGGACTTGGCCAACTGGCGCCCCATTTCACTCAATAACACAGACACAAATTTTTTTTCACTAAAATCATGGCTAACTGTCTAGGGGTTGTTGCCTCTGCTCTCATTTCCCCTTAACAATTTGGTTTCATCCCCAAAATGTCGATTTGGGGCAATATACACACCGTAGCCAACGTCTGTCAATGCACAGCTTCTGGAGCACTTGTTTTTTAGACCAACAGAAGGCCTATGATAGAGTCAACTGAGAATACCTCAGAGCCTGCCTCCACAAGTTCCACCTCACCCTTCGCTTCATTAATTGTTGATGTTGCTAACGGAATCTGCCACAAAGGCTGTGAGTGGCTCTGGCTTCCTCACGGAATTAATCCGCCCTCAAAGGGTCCTACGCCAAGGGGACTCTCTTACCCACTCTTGTATAACTTCAGCCTTGACCCACTTCATCGAAGTGAATGCCATCCTTACTGGGGTCCATGTGCAAGTCCAAGCCCCTGTCAAGATTTTGGCGTTTGCTGATGCTTGTGTGGTTGGGGTGTCTAATAATCATGATGCACGCGCGCTTGAAGATACTATACAGGTTTACTCCAGGGTAAGTAATGCAGCACTCAACGCCTCCAAAACAGAGATTTTTCTCCTTGGTCAGTATCAAGCCCGCTGAGCCCCAGAGCCCCATTTCCTACCTTCCTTGTCAACTTGCTCACGGGAACACTTGCCCTGCCCACCCCATTCCGCCCCGCTCATACTCCCCTTTATGCCACGCCCTACCGTTGGCCCTGTCCACCATTTGGGGGTGCGGCTGGAGGAAGGAGGGTATGCCTCACCAGTGATGGGAAACCATATCCTGGACAACGTTACAAGACGCATAGCTTCCCTCAAAGCCCGCCAGACCTCCCTTGCAGGCATGGTAGTTTTAGCCAACTCTATGCTCCTCTCTAAAGTTTAGTTTGGGGCCCATGCTATCGCCTTTTCACCTTGTTTCTTCAAGTCATTATACGCCCTTCTGCAAGGGTGGCTTTGGTTAGGCCGCCCATCGCCGGTGCTCCTGGATGTCATGTTTGGCCCTCGCCATAGTGGTGGTATAGGCCTGCTCAACTTTGAGGCTTATGCTGCTAAAATCCTTGGTACCTGGATCTCTGCCATCACTAACCCTATGATTTCAGCCCAGCACTGGTCCCAAGCGGCCCGCTCCAACTTCTCCCGCGCTCTGGGCCTCACCAATCCTTCCCACCCCCACTCTATGTTAAAGTACCTTGCCTCACATCCTTCTGCTGCGGACCACATGGGACGTTGCCCCACTTCAAAAAGATTCTCCTCTCCATGCAGAGCGCTTAGTGGAGAATTTGCATCTGTGGGCACATCGCCCAGAGGGGGCGTCCCTTTCCTTAGTTCACCCAGGAGGTACAAGGACTTCCCATTATGAACGGAGTGATACCCATGCGACCCCCTACCATGGCCAGGGTGGAATACCTGGACATGATGGACATCCCCTACCCTCTAGACATCCAGAAAACCATTTGGAAGTATGCCCACCACCCTTTTCCGCAACTGCATAACTGATAACATGTGTGGCGCTGCTTGAGATGGGTTTACCATACTGCCAAACGCTCCAACGCTTTGCACTTATACTGTGTCATGTGTGGCCAGTATGAAACGCTGGTTCACCGCGTGGAAGAGTGCCCTCCATCAAAAGTGATATGGCGTGAGGTGCAACGTCTGTTTCGCCAGGATCAGGCACAGTACTTTAGCCTGTCTAAGGACATGTTTGCTTTATCCATGGCTTCCCCTCTTCTACCCTCCCTCCATGCCTTGGTAGTCACAATCGCTATGTGGACTATACATATGATTGTCTTAGATGCTATCTCAGGCTCTACTCCCACCCTCCAGGAAGCTCTACGCCAGTTCCAGTCGCATCTAGTGGACCACTTTCAAGCGTGGATGTTTGGGTACCTCCCACCCCATTGCCGTCAGTTGATCTCATCCTGGTTCTCAGTTTGGTTCCTAGTTTCAGACCCCTTCCTACATACGTGCCCAATAGAGGCGCATGCCCCTGCACACGTTACCCCCCCTCCCTTCTCTTGGCGTTCCCTCTGGCAACAGGAGATAGCGTCTGCTTCTCTGGGGTGCCCTCCTCTCGCTGAAGTTATTTTGTTGTTTAGCATCTTATCAGAGGTGTCCATCCCCTGGTCATCCTTCCCTAAATAAAATTAAAATTAAAATTAAAATTAATATTTCTCTGAGATTAAATTAATATTTATTACCATCAGCATGGCGTGCTGAGAAAATTGTGATTGCCACAATACCATACCACATGTCTTCTAGTACTCTCGCCTATATGTATTTCCAGATTGTCACGATTCTGTTATGACTGGACAATAAGCTTATGTCATTATAGCAGGATGGGTAGAATCTGCTGATCATGATACAATTACAATCACTTGAGCGCCTTAGGATGAGGCAATATTGGGATAGAAGAGACGGTTACTGGATCGCTTCCAAATGAGGCAATTAGGAGATGTTGATGCATGATGAATAATTGGTAAATCGCCTTGAACTAGGCATTTGTGAATTTAATGAACGAAAATTTTACCAGAGCCAATAAGAATATAGTAGAACTAATGATCTAAGCTGAGGAAATGTTATCATCCAAAGTTGCTGAGTTATAATTGAGATGAGATGATTAAAGGTGAGGATAGTTAACAGTTTAGAGTGAGTGGAATAGCGAAGAACTACTGTATATATTGAGTTAAATAAAAAGTGTGTCTGGGGCAATTGCTCCATATTTATTAAAGTTTATTATGTTGTTTCAAGGACGACAATTGTCATATCATTGGTATTATTTCTCAGTGGGCTTAACCCTGTGCAGAAACCCCTCAGCGTATCTCCGCTATACTGCTGTAATTATAAAAGTGGTGCTTACTACAGGGGGTTCTGCTTGTTGGTGCCAGAGTAGCTGATGGATTGGTGAGGATTCTGGAAGTTGTTGGTGGTGGGGAGAGGCAAGCCCTGGACGCCCACCCCACATGCCAAGGCTAGAATTAGGAGCGATACCATCTATTTAAGTGGGGGAAAATGTCAAAATTTTACCCAGATGGAATCCTCCAATGATTTAACAAGATTTGGGATGAAATAGGCCGATACCAGCTAAATGACATATCAACTAAATTTTGAATAGCTTGATGATTGCATGTTGAGTTGCTCCTAGATTTTGTTTGAGCCAAATCTATGCATTTCACTGAGTTTGGAAACTAGGATTGAGCAGAGCCAATTGCTGGACCAAATTAGTAAAATGATCACCAACGGCCAATAGATGAGGATGATCCATTCATATCTATTAAGTAATGTCAGCAGAACCTGACTATTTTGAGTTTTAGGTGGCCAAAGTTGATTCTGGCACCTCATTTATAATAATTACTTATCGCCTGAGAAAGGTGATCCAAAAAATTGACAAAGGCGGGTTGAAGTTTGTGTCAGCATGAAGCCAGGATGTCCCTAGTTACCCGAGCAAATAATGCTGTTTCCATAGCATTATTATTACATTTAATTCACACTCAATATTTATTTATGTAGTAATTTATATGGCTCACCGGAAACTAAAGGCTGAAGATGAGCCAAACCTAATAAATTTGGACATTGAGAGGGACAGGGCGAGAGGGTCAACGCCAGGGAAGAGAATAGCGCAGAGAAAGCCTGAGAGAGTGATTGGCTTGAAGAACCAGCAATTATCTGATAGGTTGACTGTGGGCGCAGTAGCCCTTTTCTAAATAGTATAGATATCTGGCACTTCCCTTTTTATAAATGTCTCCCTTTACCCATTCTATTATAGAATTTATATTATTATATTATTATGTTGGTGCGGATGAGGCTGGGGGATCCCCAAATGGTGTGGGTGTTATGCCAAGGGGTCAACCGGCGTGGCTGGCACCATGACTAAGGCAAAGTGCCAAGAGCCTACCAGTCTTCATACTAGTTGGCCTGCCAACCAGAGGAGCCCCTGTCACTGGAAAAGCAATTTTCTGACAGTGGTGTCAACTACAGGGTGTTCTTCTGGTTGGTGCCAGAATAGCTGACAGGCGGGTGAGGAGGTAGTGAGGATGTGCCACCATGGTTAGGTTACAGAAATTATTGGTGTTGGGGAGGGGCAAGCCCTGGACTCCCACCCCACATGCTAAGGCTGTAATTAGGAGTAATACCATCTGGTTAAGTGTTGGAAAATGTCGAAATTTTAACCAGTTGGATTCCTCCAATGATTTAATGATATTTGGGATGAAATAGGCCAATCCTGATGGAAAGGCTTAGTGACCGAATTTTGTATATTTTAATGATTGCATGTTGAGTTGCTCCCCAAATTGGGTTGAGCAGAATCTATGCATTCCGGTGAGTTTGGAAGTTAGGATTGAGTGGGGCCAATTGCTGGCCCAAATTAGTAAAAGGATCACCAGCGACTAGTAGCCAAAGATGATCCATTCATATCAATTTAGTAATGTCAGAAGAACCTGATTAATTCAAGTTTAAGGCGGATGAGGTTGTTTCCAGTGCCTAATTTTTATTTTTATTTATCGCCTGAGAAAAATGATCCAAGCAATTGATAATGATGAGTTGAAGTGTGTGTCAGCTAAAGACAAGATGACCTGAGTTCCCTATGCGACTGAAGCTGTTTTTGGCACATTATTATTTAAAATCACATTTATTATTTTATTTATATAGTAATTTATATGGCTCTCCGGCAACTCAAGGCTGAGGATGAGCCAAACCTAATAAATTTGGACATCTGGAAGGACATGGCGAGTGGGTGAATGCCAGGGAAGAGATTAGCACAGCGGAAGGTTGAGAGAGTGGTTGGCTGGAAAAACCAGTAATGAGCCAATAGGCTGTCAGTGGGCGTAGTAGCCCTTTTGTAAATAGTATAAGTACCTGGCGCTTCCCTATCAATAAATATTTCCCTTAGCCCATTCTCTTATATGACCTAAATTTATATTTATCTCATTGAGTGGGATAAAGCTGGCAATCCACAAGTGGCATGGCTAATATGCTAAGGGGGTCAGCCGGCACTGCTGGCCCTGAGCCTAAGGCAAAACTGCATGGGCCGACCAGTCTTCATAATGGTTTGCCTGCCAACTAGCAGAACCCACTGTCACCGGAAAAGCGATTTTCTGACATAAATCTTTATAGTAAACTATACCTTAGAATTGTGAATAATATAGAGTTATCAATTGTTTATTGTGTTTCATTTAGATTGAATTTGTTGAGTAGTTACTTGAATTTCTAAGCATCAGTTGCCATAGTTGGGGCTGATGTAGCTAAATTTCATCAGTATTTCCAGAGTAGGGCCAAAGTTAATTCAGATTAGAAAATTGACTAGGATAGTAGTCGTCATACAATTATCAGGCCTATATAAAAATTTAAGAACTACTAGTTAAGCTAACTTGTGCACCATTAGAAACCCAAGGTTTTTAAGATGTCCACCTGGAACACTTATATGAGGTTTTTAAAGGCTTGTAGATACAAATTTGAACTTTAAGCCCAGGAAGAGTCAGTTCTTTATAGAAAAACTGGAATATCCTGGCTTTTTGATTGATAAAGATGGACTATGGCTTCAACCATCCAAGTTAGATTATGTTTAAGATCAAAAACCAAAGTCTAGGAGCAAAATTTAAGTTTTTAGTTATGATTGGTTAATACTGCCAAATTATTGCCAATTTTACGCAGCTTTGAAATCCACTTTTATATTTACTCAGGGAAAAGTCCCTATTGATTAGAATTTAGTCTTATAGGAAGCATTTAATCAAGTTTGTTTGGCACTTTTGGTGGCCTCAATTCTTTGGTATCCAGGATTTAACTGAAAATCCAAGATACAGACTAATGCGTCACTTGTGGCAGTTGAACCATGTTGTCTCTAGTTTGGAGAAGACTTTGAATAATATCTTGTCATATTTATTAGTCAGGTATTAGATTAAATTAAGGAGAATTACATGATGACATAAAGGAAAGGTTTTGCAGTTACATAATCCTACAAGAAATTTTGGGTATACCTTCCTTGCACCCACTTTATCAATGTAACTGTACATTCATCCCTAAGCTGATTGATAACTTAATAGGGGATGAGGGCCAATTATCCCCTTTTGTTGCTAGATTTGCAAGCCTAGGACTACACAAATAAGCATTGTGCAGGGGCAAAGAGTCTGAATGATAATTTTCTATCTCATTTTCCACTTTTGCTACACTTAGTCAATCTGCTGATTAACTGTACCAGAAGATGAAGAACTAAGAGTTTTTAAGACAAGCCTGAATTAATTTAGAAATTGCTTTTAGAATTACAGAAGTATATTTTAATAGAAAACATTACACTTTTCATAATTTTATAAAGCAGAAGGTACATATACCTGAGACATTTGGTTCAAACAGACATCATAATGGCTGCCCATGATGTCATAGAGCATATTGGGTTTAAAAAGACAAAGGAGCACCTCAAGCAGTATTGTTCATTGTAGTCTAGACTTTTGATATCCAGTTTGATATAGAGTGCTTCATGGAGCGCAAAGGTAAAACCCTTTTTAAAAATCACATTTATCAGCATTTTTAGCACAGTTTTCATGACATACCATGTTGATTGACATTTTAGGCCCTCTCTACTAGAAACTTAAGGGAATTGTACATCATTCTGGTTTTTTGTCATTTGACTAAGTGAGTCAAAGCTAAGGCCATTTAGGGACTATAAGTAATGAATACTTACCTTGTTATTTATTATAGAAGTTCTTCACAAGCATGGGTGCTTGCAAATCAAACTGGCATATAATGAGATTAATTTCATTAATTATGTCCTTACATAGATCAATCAGTTAAGAAAAGTGATAAGTAAGCACTAGAATACCAATTATCTCAGAACAAATGAGAAAGTTGAGAGTACATAGGACGTTGATAAATGTCACAAAAAGATATAACTTTGACCAAACTATTTGCAGGCACCTAAAAGAGTTCAAATTGTTTACCACCAACATCTCTTACTATCTGGCCGCCAGAATGTCTACCTAAAAGTTATTATATGGAAGAAATCCTGCCCTACCAGCCCCTACTATACTCAGCTCTGGATGATCTTAGATAAAATAGTTATTTTCAGTACGTCATGGAGCTTTCAGATATTAAGAGAAAGTTGTAAGTTTGGGCTTTTACAAAAGCCTTGCCGTGAAGAAGGCCTGACATGATAGGGGTAAAAACTGATATGAGTTGGGCAAATCTGAAGTAGGCAATGAAGTCCTGTTCTGTAGTACTCATGGATCAAGTGAAAACATACACTGAACTGTATATTGATAAGCCCATTTTAAGTTATTAAGTAAACATCAAGTTTTATTTATAAGATTATGGTAGCTAAAACTTTACATATATATAACTGTTTATGCAAATTTCTTAAGAAAACTATTAGTTGACCAATGAGAATATAGTGTTTATTTTAGTTAAACTGATCATGGTATAGACTTTATCAAAAAGAAAATGATAAAAGATAAAATGGACTGTAATGCTTAAGCAAGAGGAACAGCACTAAAACAAAACATAAACAATCATAAATGGCAAACTGCTAACCAACCATGGTAGAGGGGGTGGGGGATCAAGGGCAATTTTTAGTGGCATCACAGCATGGAGCAAGATGTGGGCCCAGGTGGAAAGCAAGGGTGTAAAAAGCAACAGCATCATGAGACTTTATACCATCCAAGGGATACCAGGTGTTGAATTTTGGTCTTCTTCAGAAGTTTGGTTCTTCTTCTGCGGTATTGTGGAGTTTCAAACGTCTATTTTTTGAAGACAATAGACCAGACGGTGACTATAGTTAAAATTAACTCCTTTGTAGTAGCACTTGAAAGTTGTCTCTCCTGTTGTTACTTGGACGATGGCACGCTGCCCTTGATCTCACTGATCCCAAGTAAAAACTCAACTTAATACAACTTTTTAGTAATAAACACAAAAAGCTTATAAGTTAAACTATAAACTAGTGGTAATAGTTGAATGTCTTTTATTAGTATCAACTTGGAGATAATTTCTAGGGTTCGATGTTCACCACATCTTACCCATGACGTCTCATTTTCAATGGCACTTGACCAGAGGAACACGTAAAATGTTCATTTGAGGGTCTACAAATACTTCAACTCAGGGCATCTCGCACGGCCTTAGGGTCAGTGTAAATAAAGTCATCATTATCAAGATGGCATTTCAGATACATCTGCAAATAGCTGAACCAATTTTCTTTCACAAGCAATTGGAAGCACATACCAAAACAATTTGTATCACTAATTAGTAATTAATTCAATCAAAAACTCAAATGACATTAAAAACTAATTTTGACATAAACCAACAAAGCCCACGTGCCTGAGTCATTAAGTCAAAACTTAAATGTTAAGTTCAACCTAACCAACAAAGCCATCGAGTCTGTGTCATCATAGTTGAATATTATTAAGTGAAATTGCTAGGCCACAAATCCCAAGTTCAGATATACTTAGGATATTTTTGGTTTATAGTAACTGATGATTTAGATCCAGTCAACCATTCAACACCAGATAAAAATTGTGCACCACAATTTAAGCACCAATATAGTTGGCAAATATCATGCTCAAAATGGATATGGGCTTTGAGGAACTTGACGATGGAGCAAAATATGTATAGGTAATATTTTCTTTAGGGGTATGGGTTACTGCCACAATACTCAGTATTGAGTTGTGGGCTGCTTTTTGGAATTTAAGGAGATTATCAGTGTAACAGTTCTCTTGAATGTACTGAAGTTTCAAAATGTACTAAAGCTGAACTATTAGAGAGGTCAATAAAATGAAAAGATGAGGCGAAATAGACACCTTTATTGAGTTAAAAAGCGTCAATATTTATAGAATTTTGTGGGGAAGTAGTGCCTCGACATTCATGGCCCTGTTAGAGCACAAACTTTTATGGCCTTACATACTAAATGCCTGGTCTGCGCCCTCATTGTTCTGCTTCGCCCTCTTGACCACAAGTATTGAGGTCACGCCTCTCAAGGTTCAGGAAGTTGGGATGAAGTTCCTAAAGGCATCTCAATTAATTATTGTGCGCGTGATGCTTCCTGATCAAAACTCTCATTGGTACCTTCAAAGACAGGTTTAATTTGTGAGGGCTCAAAAAGTTGTCACATTGAGGCTTAGTCCTGAGTAGGGATTTTGACTTTCTCATCATCTTGAATCCCAACAATGCCCCTCAAGATCTTGTTGGAGGGGTATATAGGGCTGAAGGAACCAGCCATGTACTTGGTTCAAACCTTTCCCCTGACTGATATCAGCAATGGATTACTGTAATGTAAACATGACATCATAGTGGGGATCAACCCCATTTATAAGGCTGGGCGCTTAGAGGCCCAAAAGGTGAAGCTACAGGGCCTCCCAGACCTGAAGCACACCCTAGACCAGCGCTGGGTAAGGGCAAAATATGCCCAGGTTGGTCCTAGAGGGGTGCCAAGTGCCCAGCCCCTGACAGCAGCCCAAGTGATAAAACGAACTATTTACAAAATTAAGGCGGATGGTTCAGTTCAGTTATTCGAGGAATGGGGTTCAAAACCTGTTCCTCTTACAAAATAACACGCTCAGGTCAAATCCAACTTTAGTCTATAACTCGAGTGAAGTCAGTTTCAGCCTATTTTACTAACTTGGATGGAAGTATCACCCTATTGGCGAGTTGCTGCTTGAGCCCACTGTGGCATAACCCCAATTTCCCCATCTGAGCTTAAATAAGTTTTCCCCAAATAACATTCCTTGTTGGTCAACTTCCCAATAAACCTTGTCCCCATTATCCCATTTAACATTATGCTTTCTTTAACAATCCTGTGCGCAAACCTCTTTGAGGAGGTCTTTCACTCTGTTAACCTTGCCATTTTCAACACAATCTGATTCTCACCTCGCGCACCATTGGTCCGCCCAGGTACCCTCCAACCTGGGTCATATACCCCTTCTCCCCATGTGCACCATGGCGCTTTTGGCTGGTTGATTCTAGAATTTCTGTGCATATCTTATGATTGCTCCAGCACCTTCCACTGGGCAATAATTAATTTAATTCTAATGGCTAGTTCCCTGGCGTTGGGCCTGTGCACCGAGCACTGCCACGCTGGGAACTGGAGAGTTATAGACACTCTCCTAACATTAGTTGACCAACCTATTTCTCTTATGTGCACAAATTTTTTCCATGTGGAACTTTTCTGAAGTGTAAACAGTGACCGTTGGTTGTGGACCCTGGCTGTCATTAGCCGCAACACTGTTTCCTCTTTTTCCCAAAGGTTGGAGCAACTCAGCATTATTTTGGTTGCCTCCAACTGGAGTGTACCACCCTTCATGTTCAAA